>QVNW01000838.1:0-27253 GCA_014825475.1 Pseudomyrmex flavicornis | reverse complement strand
ACAGACGTGTTTTTTTTTTTTTTTTTTTTTCTATTACCACGTCGGCTCACGTTCTGGAACCATAAATCTTTTCACAGGAGGAGCTGATGATGCGGCTCGACAGGAAGCTACAGGTCCTCAGAGCCGAGCAGGAGGCCGTGAAAGAGGAGGGTGAGGCGAACGAGGCTCTCGGCGCGCGAGTCGCCGCGCGTGTTTCCGCCGTCGCTCGTCCACCGGAAGCGTCCAAGTATCGGAATCACGTGGAGGAAGTCGGCAAGATTACGAGCCTTCTTCTCGGTCTCAGCGGCAGGTTGGCTCGCGCTGAGAACGTCCTTTATGGAATGCCGGCCGACCACGCGGAGAGAGTGAGTTGAACAACTTTTTGTTTCTTTGCGTGCGTGCTCGCGATGCAAAATCCCTTCCCGTCGTCAGTTAAAAACGATTGATCGTTGTCTTTTTGCTTTAAGTAGTATATAAAATTTAATTGTTGCATAATAATTTATAGTTAATTTGTTTTTTAAAATAAACATCACAATATCATGCGTGTTTTCCTCTAAACTTTATTTTGGGAGACAGATAATAAATTTTATCGCGTGTAAATATTCACGTTTTTCTGCGTAGAAAATTTTGGAGAGTAAACGGGACAAACTGATGGATCAATTGGAAGAGGCGAAGATATTGAAGAATAATATCGACAAGCGGAGCGTGAACGTGTCGGCAATCCTGGCGAAGTATCTGAACGAAGAGGAATTTACTGACTACCAGCATTTCATTAATATGAAGGCAAAATTGATAGTGGACGGCCGGGAGATACAGGACAAGGTGAAACTTGGCGAGGAGCAACTGGCCGCGTTGAAAGAAACAATCGACTAGTCGTTAATCGATGATAACTTACACACGCTGTAAGTTATTATGAAATTAATTCGTAAATGCGATTTTTTTTACCACAACGAGCGCGAACAACAAAAACAAGTCTCTCATTACGAAACACGTTTCGAGTTGAAAAAAAATATATAGTCAGTAAAAGTAAAAATTTACGGGAACAAATATATATATATATATATAGAAAACTGATTTAATATAAAAAATCCGAAAATATACCGAACAACTATAATGCATGTTTACAGTAATGTTAAAAACAAGTGTGTGAAATATTTTTTGCATGTAAAAAAACTTGCGATCCGAATTTCATTGTTCACAAGATTGAGCCTGTTAAAACTCGATACGTGTGATGTCCCGAAGCCTTAATTACCTAGTCTCTGTCTAAGCTTGCATCGATTTCGTCGTGTTTCTCTCCCCAGTGATAGAGAAAACAGTGTATCGCTTTTTGTGCGTTATCACGTGGCATATTAAGGAAAAAAATCGTCACACATGGCGTTACGGTACAAAATGAAGACCAAGAATGTATGAGTTTTTTTTTAATTTTCAGATTTCTCTCTTGTTGAAGAAAACTTAGAAAGTAGGCGCTTAAACGATTAAGAGAAATATTACTTTGTAAATACATAACAAATTTCAGAAACGATTGTAGCAGATCTTTGAGATAGGAAAGCCAGAACGTGCACAACCGGAAAAAATAAAAAAATAAAAAAAATAAAAATTCGAACGTGCGGATTTCATAGATGTTTTGTTGTGGTAATACGACTCCACATGTGTATATATATATATATATATATATAAAATACGCTAAGCTTATATATTTTCGTGTACTGATCGATTAATCGATTACTTTAATGACTATCTTGCGCGCAGAGCATATTTGGACGTATCCAAATCAAAAAAAATTTTAATATATTTTCTATATATATATATATATTCTGAATGCCTTGTACGTGCGTGTTTCTAATTTTATACGTGAGTCGTGCATTTAGGGAACGTGGTGGTAGCACCGCGCAGTTCATTTCCAGTGTAATATCCGTTCTTACGCACGCAAACATCGACATTTAAGATTGGATGACCATCTGTCGCGAGTGTGTTTGGAAATGGCTTTTGCGTGAAGAAAAGGACGAAGCACGTTACTTGGTTATAGCATGTTAATTCGATGTTCGCAACACGCAAATTGCCAGATTCTCAAGCTAAGATATTTTTTTTTTCACTTGTGGTGCCTTCTTATATACGGAAAATGTGATATAAGAGTAAGGGGAGTTCACGTTCTGTGCGCGGCATCCGGACAACTGAACGATGCAGGCAACGATGTTGTATGTATTTGTATATATAATAAATAGATTATAAGATGCATACATTGACACGTGACACTTGGTTTGTTCTTTATTCCTGAACTATGTTACGTAAAAGATAGGATTGAACGCTAGGATTTGCAAAATCGGATTCGAATCTTGCCGCCTCGCTTCTTGATAGTTTTTTAAATTTATTTTACTAAACATTGTGGGTTCACGAAAAAGAATAAAAATTGAATCAGCCCATATTATAACAATCAGCAACAGTGATTCAAATTTCATTTAATTTATTCAGACAATTGCAGAATTACGTATTTGTTAGAGCCCGAGAGAGCCGCTAAAAACTTAACACAGAAATTGGCAAAGATAATGTAAGAAATTGTAATCCTAAGAGAAGAACCGATAAAACATCTATTTACTCAGTCAATCAAAGTTACAAACGTAGATTTTTCTCAAGATATTCATAACTTTTGTCACGAGAAGATTATATTCGATAAAATTTAGCAGATGAAAATAACAGAGAGAGTTTGCTAGCATAATATTATAATAGCTTGATGTCAAAACATTAAAGCAAAAATTTTTGGTGACTATAAGAATTCGGTCGCGGAAGTAAAGAGAGAATAGTATAGAGTGCAGGAACAAGGTACAGACCTAATCATATTCATTTGTGTGTACACATACATTTATTTACGCGCACACTTATACAACGAAATACTATTTTTATGTATTCTAACCCCTCAGGGGTTTTTGTGGACCCCTATGACGCTTGTGATCTTATTTACGACCCCACCAAGGACTCTCGAAGGTAACCGCGAGATGGTCGTATTCGAGCCTCCATGGTGGTTCAGCGAGAAATTTTATGCCACTATCACTTCGACAAATCCTCAATCTTTTTTTTTGTTTTTTGTCCCGTTTTACGTCCCTATTTTCACACGTTTCCTCCGACTGCTTCCTCCCCGCTCGTCGTTGCTCGACCATCGAGGGCGGAGAAGAGACTGCAAGCAAAATTGTACTTGAAGAGATAGACCTCCGAATCTTTGATCTCGATAATGAAACACTTATCGAAGATCCAAAGATTTCGAGACGGAATCTATCCTAACGATTTTCGCGAGAAGAAGAAACACGATGAAAAACATCGTTCGATTTTATTCGATTCCGATTATCTAACGAAAGATTTAAACGTTCTTTCGATTCCCATCTGATATATGAGCAAACAATAAAACTTGAACAACGCAGACAAAATAACGGAAGGGGTCGCAAATAATCGGGACCACGATGATGATAATAATAATAATAATAATAATAATAATAATAATAATAATAATAATAATAATAATAATAATAATCGCGTCTGAGAAAGACTGAGTACAGGGCATAAAATTTTTGCGGCATAATATAGTCAGTTTCTGTTCCTTGATTACTTCTCGATGTTCGCAAATCGGCTGCTGCGGATATTATATTCTTAATGCCCGTTAATCGGAAGTATAATATAGCATACTAGTTGCTGTTATGTAATTGCGATGAGCAGCATTCGTCACGCGGCGGTGATAACAAATACATGTAATTGTCGTCTTTTTACTACACTCGCCGCGGACAAGGCGTACTTGTACATAACAAAGTAATTGAAACATGGTGCTCTGGATATTTTTTGCGAGAAGAAACGTTCCATTAATTCGTAAGATATTCTTATAATTAAAGATACTAATATTTAACGTTCTCGCTGTGTACATATATTATCATATACACACGCGCGCGCGCACACACACACACCAGATATACATACATACACACATACATGTATAAAATTTATGTGATGTGAAGATATACAACATAATGATTTATACGTACACATTTGCGCGTCATTTGTAAGCAACAACGCTAGATCGTTGTTGGTCCGACAATATTATCCCATACAATTGTACTATGAAATCATTACGATAACTACATTTCTCAAACCCGCTTGCAATAAATAACATATTGAAATTCAACAGAAGTGTTAATTTATTTCCTTATACTTTGGCAAATATATTTGATAACGTTCAATAATTTTACGAAACGCAGCTTACGTAGGATATATTTTTTAGAATACATTGTTTTAGAATATATTTTTTTCTATAACTATTTGTTTACGATAACGCATGTTGCGTTTGTAAATTAAAACGTTACGTTAATCCTTCGTGAACTCCCAGCTGTGAGAAACCCTGATATTAGCTTCCCTCCCGGGGATCAGTGTTGATTATTCTGAGGGGGGAAGAGTCGGTCGGGGCGGGACGGTGGGCATTGAAGGAACCGGCTTCCTCGTTAGCCCATTGCCCTGGCGCGAAATAATGAGGAGGTGGGCAGCAGCCCTGAGGAGAAATTTGTCCTCTTCAGGGGAAGTTTCCGCCGCCTAGGACCGCGACGGGTGGGGACCCTGACTCGTCATTGCACGCGGTCCCGCGATGTGGCGACGCGGTGGCGTGTGTTCCACCCGTCGCCGAAGTTAGCTACGATAGAAGGGAGACTGTCTTCTCTTTGAGCAGTCACTTAAGCTCGAGGGAGGGTATCGACAGAGTCCAGGGGATATTGGGTTCCTCTCTCTGACAAACAGGCACACCATGGAGGTTTTAGTGGGTAAACGTCCCTTTTCTCTCGCGGGAGAGAGAGAGAGTCCCGCATAACCCTGGCCTCTCCCCCGAGTATCCATAAAGGATTTCCTCCATGTAAAAAAAAAAAAAAATTCTTTTTTTTCATCAGGATTATTTCAATAAATCTTTATTCAATAAATTTTTAGTTTAATAATATTCTCACGTATTCGTTATTGAAACTATTTGCGATACTTTTTGAGTTCTTTTTGTATATGTAATATAAAGATATAGACATTTTTCTTATGTATATACAATTATTCATTTATTTATATATATATTTTTATATATATTTTTATCGTATAAGCGCAGTTAGGAGACACACTTAAAAAAATAGTACGTTACTAGATAACGCAAATTACGTTACTAACAAAATTGTAATAAAAAAACTTGTAAAACAAAATTATATTGTTTACGTAGCTAGGAAACCGCCATCAACGGGCAAGCAAGTGCCGGTGATCATTGAACTTCGGTCACTCAAAAAGTATATAACTGGATCTATCACTTCGTCAACTTCTGTAATAGTAGAACAATGTAAAGTTGAAAATGATAATCTTCAATAAAAATAGTGATTTTTGTGATAAATACTCGTGATATAAATCACTAAGTAATAAATTAGAAGTGCAATATATACAAAATTTCACTTAAAAACATAATAACAGTTGTACAATAAATTATTTGTGCAAATTATTTATTATACTTCTAAATATTGCATTAAAAAGTTTCTGCTTCTTCCGCGTTATAAATAAGAGTTTTTACTACAATTAATCATTTATTTACATACCAGCAAATCGACAAAGTGGAATTTTATTGATCATCTCTTGCGCTTTTTGCGGATCACTCCAGCCCAATTTTCCCATTTCCGTTAGCACAACCGTAGGACTGACAGAGTTGACTCTTATGTTGTGTGGACCCAGTTCAAGAGCCATTGTTCTGCGAATATAATACAGTCAAATAGAATCATTATATTTATATAATTAATTAATATTTATGTATATATTTATGTATATATTTATAAAACTTTGAAGAATTATATTGTGTTCGGCAATTAGAATTATTGTTTTCATGGGTTGATATTAGCTGAATTTTTTTATATGAGACATAATATGTTATAAGAATTTTCTTCTCTTTATTAAATTTTAGAAAACCAGATGACTGACTAAATTTAATTCTATCTTGGAAATTAATTATCTTACTTCGTCAACATATCTACAGCGCCTTTAGATGCGCAATAAACACAATGATTTTTTAAAGCCACTTGGCCCGCCTGCGACGATATATTTACTATACTGCCTCCGATTTTTCGCTCGATCATGTTCTTAGCTACAACCTGGGACACGTTCAGTACAGCCTTCACATTTACGTCGAAGATCAGATCGAATTCATCGGACGTGGCATCTAAGAACGGTGAAAGAACTGCGACACCGGCATTGTTAACTAACAGATCAATTGGCAGAATACTTTCAACAGCTTTCCGAGTTGCTTTCCAGTCACGGAGATCGACACAGATCGGTTGAATCTTCGAGTCGATCGCCACTAAATTATCCAAATTTTCCTTTGTTTTCGAAATTGCGAATACCTGTCCTTTATACTTAGACAAACGTAGAACTAGTTCTTTACCGATACCTGTTTAACGAATGTTGTGAATAAAGTTTCTTATTATACAAAATAAAACAAACTTTGTGGACAAACATTTTTTATTCAAACAACAAACATCTTTTATTAAAAAAAAGTCAAATGCATCTTTTGTACAAAAAAAGAATTTTTAAAAACTAGCTTTTTAGTATTCAAAACAGTCTACTTTTAAATTATTCTTATCAGTACTGAGCAAAATTATGTATTAA
The DNA here is from genome assembly GCA_014825475.1 of Pseudomyrmex flavicornis. NCBI lineage: Eukaryota > Metazoa > Arthropoda > Insecta > Hymenoptera > Formicidae > Pseudomyrmex > Pseudomyrmex flavicornis. Next base: position 20,632 of record QVNW01000838.1, on the reverse strand, counting down.
GAAAACTTGTGTAGTAAGTTTTTTTTATTTTCTGTGATAAGAATCAGTGTATGTTTTTACAATCATAAAAACATCGAGTATATGTAAAATAAAATAACAATAATTATTATACTTCTAATAAGAAATTGCTATAAAGAGTGAAAAAAAACTAGTACACTGATTCTTATCACAGACAGAAAATAAAATAACTTTGCTGCGCAATGTTACTTAACACACAATTTTATTTAGTCCTACTGATAAGAATAATTTAAAAGTGTTTTGAAGACAGAGAATAAAAAAAAAAACTTGTACAATACACAATTTGATTTAACAATTTTTTGCTAGGAAATATAATAAGAATAAGTAAAAATATGATATATACAATAATATTAAATTAGAATATAATTAAGAATATAATATTAAGTAAAAAGAAAGAATAAGGAAAGAAAGAATAGATATATGTTTATATAATGTCTTTTGTAATAATGTAATAGAACTTGTTGCTTGATTGCATTAATTGAATGTGATTCGTTATCATTTGTTTTTCCTAAGCAGCATGTCGCGTAATGCAATGTAATGTTTACCAAGTGAATGAATTATTGCACAACAAGGCAAAGATCACTGACAAAAATTGAATATTTACACATACAACCATATAATTAATCAAAAAACAAACTAAAGAAAATTCAAAAACAAAATCGACGTAACAATTCACCGGTAGTAATGATTTAGAAATATAAATTTAATTTTATAATAAACCACAGTGAATCGGTGGACTACAGCTGTTAAGTCGATTTGGTTTTTAAAAATCTTTATAATTTTTAATTAACTAACTTATATTTATGAAATAAAATTTAAATAAAATTTTAAAGTTTAATTGTGCAAAAATATATAACATACCCTGTCCAGCACCAGTTACGAGTATGCGCTTTCCTTCAAAGTTAATATTCATGGCTGATGTCGTACAATAACGCCTGCAATATATACGCTTTTATGGTGATCGCAGTCGAACTTTGCTGAACTTTGTTCTCTGTAGTGCTTCTCGTCCTCGTCAATGTTTGTGAGCACTGAGCATAATATGATCTTGATTCATTATATTTCTACGCATGCTCGCATGATCACGTGAAACATGTGGTAAATATGAAAGACAAAAACCGACACAAAGTGTCGGAATATTTCAAAAGCGATTATATATTTCAGACGCAAATTGAATATCTTAGATGAGATCTCGAATTGAATTTTCAAATGTATTAATTCACTTGTTTAAAATATATACATTGGCTCGTATTGATCTTAAACTATCTGCTAGTTAGAATATCTAAGATAAAAGTTATGATCTAAAAGCTAAATAAGTGAAATGTGAATAAATATTTAGAATAAAAAAGCTGTAAAACAGAATTTTGAAAAAACTTGATGTAATTTTTACAATGAGAAACAAGTGACTCCGATATCAGTAGATTACATTTACTGGAATCAAGTAAGAATTTTCATAGTCTTAACACATTGAGAAAATAAAACAAGCACATAGTCATAATATTGGCACATTTATATAATACAATGCATTTACATTTGTTTACAAAAATGCTTTCTAATATATAAAAATATAAAATGCTTTTATACATATAATATACATATATTTCATTAAAGTTTATATCAATAATATGTTTTTATGGCGCGTATATGGCAGGTGTGTTTTGACTACAAGTTTTCCAAATTCGTTATATAGCATCTTGCAAAAAACTTGGTAACAAGCAGATTTCTTCGACTAGATAATTCTCTCTCTCTCTATAATCCTCATAAGTAATCCTCATAGTTCGTCTCGATTTTCCGTCTTGGCGGCTGCGGAAGAATTCTGCACGAGGACAGAATCTTCCGTATCGCTGATATGTCCGTCCTCGCCGGTATAATGCGTCGGATAAACCAGAAGTGGATTTGTCGACAATACAATTAAATCACGAGTAGGAAATTGAGCCGCCCATTGCTTCCTGTTAAAAAACACAGTACATGTATTTAATATGAGTATTAAGAAATTCGCCGAATTAACCGTAAAGGTAATTACGTAGGATGTGTGTCCGCAAGAATTGGAAGATATTCGTCAACAGGAACCAATTTCTTTAGAGGCATAGCATCAACTAATTTTTTCGCTCCGCGATCTGACAAAATGTAACCGAGCGTCCAGTAACTATATCCTGCGTAAACCAGAAACTTGGAACCTTTTACCAAACTCTCCGATTTCACCAGTCGTTTTCTTCCTATGTATCTGAATACACGTAAAACACAACAGTATAAATAATGCACCTAAACTTCTAAAATAAAGTTCTGTTAGAGAAGCTTACACTAAATCATATTGATTTCCGAGTGCGGATAGCTCCGCCAGAACGTAATCGATTTTCTGTCGAAAGAACGGCTCGAAGCGAACGTCGTCTTCTAGCACCATAACGTTTTTGTAACCGTTCTCGAGAACCTAATATTTACGTTATTTATTTTAATGATCTCTGTAACAGTTTTTTTTTTTTTTTTTTTTCATCCAAAATTATTATATTACTACCTTTTGCCATACGATGTAATGACTCAGAAAACAGCCAATCTCACCCATCGTCATCGGCCTCTTGTGATAGGGATCCGAGTACTCTGGCATCGGTGTCACCCCCCATTCCTTCAACGTACTTTTGTTCAAAGTTCTAGAATGGCAATATAATGTCGTATGGTAAAATAATAATCTTGAATATTTATTAATGCAACACTTACCTACCGTCCACAGCATTGATAATTTCCGCTGAGATACCTAATTCCTTGAAAAGTCTCTGCATTCTTCTGCGTCTCTCCGGTCTTCTTAACAAATTTATCATATATATATGATCCAGACCTAAAGTGTCCTTTTCCGGATATGACACAAATTCGGCCAGATTGTCCGACAATGGCAAATGATCATTAAAAGCTGCAAGAAAGTACGCATACAAATGTCAATCGACATATTTTAAATGTAAAAATGTCTTACGACGATTTTTCTGTGTGGGTAAAATTATCTCCGCCTCCGCTTGCAAGAAACTGAGTTTTAAAACATTCGGGAAAAATCGTAGAAGAAGAACGACGCCAATTGGTCGTGGGAAAAGTAAGGGAAAACTAGCGCGTAGTGAATGACGTGCTAATCAGATGAAACTTTGAGTACCATCGTTACGTCAAAATACAGGTTGGTCCAACTTCTGGACCAACCAGCTCCAAGAACGATCGGTAGCTGTTATTTTCTTTTATGCCGGGCATAAATTAGCAGAAAAGCTAATAGCTATTAGCGCAGAAGAAAATCACAAAATAAATTGAGAGCAGAATATTGCAAATAAGACACAAAATTTGACAAACAGAATTAAATTAACTAACACAAGATTAAACTAAATAAATTCAATGAGAAAAAAATAAATTTGCACACAGTTTGTAATGAAAAATATAAGAAAAGAAAATCAAATAGAAAAACACACAAATAGTCAAAAGTTTTATACTTACAAACTACTATTGACGAACTAAGAATAATATAGTTCCGCGTTGAATAAATTCCGGCGTCGATGAATCTCGCGATGGCAATGAGGCGTCAAAATAAAAATACGTCAAAAATAAAAATACTTAACTTAGACTTAATCTATAATATTTGGGGGGACGGCCTTTCGAGGATTGTAAGAGGCGCTTTGGTATGCTCCAGAAGTGCTCTTTTTTGCGACTAGGAAAAGAATCGCGATGACGGGCAGCGATTCTTTCACGACACATATGATTTATCTAATTCGTTAATTTTTCTAGAAGCAAACTTACCTAACATCTCTACTTTTGTATTGATTAACCGTTGCATGTCTTCTTCTACAATGCTTTCCTGTTTCTCTAAAGGCACCATGACAAAACCGTAGACTTCGTCGTTACATATAAACAATGGCACATCTACAGTAATGTACAAATATTTTATTTATCAAATAAGTATCTCTTACAAAATTTATATATGTACATAAACTATTGTTGAGTTATTCACGCGAGTCTGATAAAATATTCTATTTTTTTAAGCTACTTAATAATTTAATGTAAACGACGTAGATAATATCAAACGTTTAATACCTGATTTATTGGCTCCTACGGCAAAAGTTATAATATCGTCTTCGGGTCCGTCGTAGGCGATTAGTTTCTCGGCTTTATAAGACAGACGATCGGAGTTATATCTTCTTAAATCTATGAGAACCGCGCTGTGGATCATGGGCACATTGTGACATCCAGTTTTCTCGCGAAATAAAATCGGCTCGTATAGTTCCGTTCGTATGTAATAATATTCCGGCGTCATACCAGCCCAAAAATTACTGTACATACCGTCCGATCTCAGCAAAGGTGACACAACAGTCTGGTTCTTAAAAACCAAACTGCGTAAAGTGTTCGACTTGGTCAAAAAAACATCAGCATCCAACATCTGTTTAGAGAATTTTAATTTCTTTCTTTTGGTAAATGTTTAAATCAGAGAACAAAGAGAAGAGAGAGAGAGAGAAAGAGAGAAATATTAGACAAAGAAAGTGATACATTCTTACTTATATGTAACATTCTTAGAATGTTACATATTTTTGCAGTGTGATAATGAGATTTGTTAGATTACAATAATTTACTGATCGGACATTTAATAATGGCCGCGTTCAGCAGAACTCAGCGCTTAGTAAGCGCTTATTGTCTGTGATGGTCTCTTCTTGTAAATCCGCTGGAAATATAAAAGTATATGCCAACGACAAGCAATAATCGCAAAGCGCTTGCTAAGCGCTGAGTTCTGCTGAAAGCGGCCAATAGACAATTCAGTAACGCTTATCGATTAGAAGTCTAATAATCAGCTTTTTGCACTCAGATAAACTTGCACTTATTAACTAGAGTGACTATATAGACCGCATTACACACAATGACTCCATTTTTCATTTAAATGTTAATTGTGTGGTTCATAAATCAATTACATATTTCAAATAACATCTTTCCAGAGAAAAAAAAAGATATTATTTGAAATATATAATCAATTTTTTAGAAAAAAATTATGAAGATTATTTTTTCAGAGAGAAAAATCGTTTTGCCTCACGTTTTTAAAATTAAACTTACCAAAATAAAATCCGCCCATATTTCTCTTGCATAAACAAGCGCTTGTTCGCGCAAATCTATTACGTGCCTGAATCGATCGGGCGACCAATCGATCGGACTTTTCTCATCCGGAAATCCTGTAGACGTTGCATTCAAGTGAACATTTAAGGAATGATATTTTTTACCTTCCGAATCAATCCATTTATTCAGTATTTCTATTGAATTGTCGATATTGTTATCGCTGCGTATCCTGAAATATAATTATAATAGTTCTTTTACATTTTATAGTTTTATATATATATACACTTTTATATTTTTACACTTTCATTTATTACGCGCGCGCGTGAAATGAAATTAATCTCGATTGATAATGCACAAATGTAGATGTTACTTTGTATATTCGTTTTCCTTTTAACTAGCTTATCATGGTTGGTTTACATTTAAATTTTTGACACACATTATTAACGCAGACAGATTAGGTTAGGTTAGGTTATCAAGATCATCGACTCTCACCAAAGACGTATTCGTTTCTTGTCGTAATCCTGTCGCTCCAACAGGCTCAGAAAATATGGCAATGTGTGCGCTTTGTTTCGGACTAGAATCGCAATCAACAGAGTTGGATCCTTTGTAATCGTCGTGGTGCACACAGTCAACCGCGCAAGATTGACGATGCAACAAAAAAGAGAATATTTAAAAAAAAGACTCATTGTGAGACGCACGTGTGTAAACAGAGAAACGTGGTTTGTTCGCACGTGTGATTCTTTCATGTGTGATCAATGTGCAGAGTCTAAAAGAAGAAAGAACAACAGAGAGATTACGCAAAAGTATAACTCATCAACGTGATTCCTGCTGCTAGAAAATTTAATAGAAAACTAGAAACTAGAGTTTCTCAAGTTAGTAAGCCGGGAACACATTTATAGTGTTTTTTTTTACCGGTATACAGATTGAATCGCTCCCGGAATGATTGATGACGTCAATTTGGCAGATCGATCAATTACATCGTTTGATTTATCAAAATGACGCCACTAATCGCTCCGGAAGCGATTCAATCCGTCAGTTAAAAATGTTATTAGAGCAATGCAAGATATTTCCTATGTATAGAAAGCACAGAAGATATCTACCCTAGATGTCTAGAGAGAAGCCTGAGAGCGGCCATCCCATTGTAGTTTCTTACGACTTTACGACTGCTTTCGGCTGCTGATTTCAGCGCCATACATCCACAAAAGTTGATGTAGGAACTACGGAGCGACGACACCCACTTTCGGGCAGTATGTGGGATGACCGCTCTGTTTTCAATTCGGTACAACTCACTCAACTTGCCCACAGTTATTACCCCGTATATTATCACAAAATTAGCACAGGTGTATGCAAGTGATAAAAGATAAAACAAAAAAGTATACAAAGATCATACATGTAATATACAGAATTGATTTTTGTGTATTACACTAGAAAAAATGATCCAAAATATTTCATAAAAAATTAATTTCAATGCTGAAACAATTAATTTATAAGTTATACATTTGTTTTTTGTTTCTATAAATTAATAAATGTATTCTTGACTTGATTTAGCGGCTCAAGAGCTCTAAAGTCGTCTGCTCACACAAGCTAGTTCTATAAATTTATTTTTCTTCAACTTTTACAACCACTCACTTAAAAATTCCAAACTGTCAAATTCAGGACTGTTTTAATTCTAGGATGTCAATAATCATATCATGGAGAGGTATCTGCAGTATTGCAATCATTGATTGTAAATGTCACAACATATTCGTAATTTAAATAATCTTGTGAAAATACAATATGTACACACAAATTTGCTTTGCACATTTATTGTTCCTTTATTCTCTAGTGTATAAATAGAATATAAAAATCCCTTCAAAATTTGTACAAAATATATCTTAGACAGTTGTACACAATGTATATAGAGCGAGTGTTTTATTTCGTCAACAGATTAATTAGAAAAACTTGCCTGCACTTATTTTAGTTATTTTCTGATTTCAATCAGCTTTCAGATGAAATTACTTTTGTCTCTTTGTCTTCTTCCGACTTTACTTTCTTTTTCTGTGCAAAACTAAGTTTGTCCTTATCAAACTCCAGAACCATTATACCTAAATCTCCGCTATATCTATTTTTTGCAATCTGAAGGAATAAAGACAAGTGTATTTTCAATCAATTGTACTTTTAAAAGTAATAAGAAATTTAATTAGACATGTACCTGCAAGTATTTTTTTCCTCTTACACTAGTTAGTCTTTTATCTTGTATAATTAATACGTTATCGGCTTCTTGACTCGCTTTGGCACTACCAAAAATAGATAAAGTAGTCAATTCTTCATCTCTCTCCTTTCTAGGATGTATAACTAATGTGACATGACAATTGTACTTCGTAGCAAAATTTCTGAACTCCGCTATAATTTTGTCTTGTTTCCAATATCTGTAATAATTATATATAGTATGTAATGTAAAAATAAACTCTAGAAAAAACATTAAATTGTCTTACTTATCAAAATGCTTTGATTCGTCCGATATGCCCATCATAAATTGCATATTGTCGATTATCACATGTGCTATGTCGTGCACGTACGTTGCATGCTCAACTGCCTGAAAAAGAAAAACAAAATTGTTTACATGTACTGTTAAATCTATTATTCGTAGAAGATTTGATATGTTACAATCGTACATCCATAACAACTTTGATGTTTTGCTGACCATGAAAAGTCATAAAGTAAATCGGCAGCTTGTTGAAAGCGTCAGCATATGTATTAAATTTATCTAAATTATTTTCCAGAGACACTCCCGCCATTTGTTGCAACATAGTTTTAGCCAGTCGAGCGTTTCTGATTTCAAAACTACCCCACAGCGTATTGACTCCTTGCATCGCTAAATCTAGCGAGTATTCGCTTATAAATGTAGTTTTGCCACAGCCTAAAAATATAAATCTTTAAATTAACATCTTTTGTAACAAAAAAAAAGCTATTTTTAGTAGTCATATTCAATATAATAAAAAATAATGTTAATAAATTTATTATTCTTTTACCAGTTGGTCCAGTTAGAATTGTAAACTCTCCTCTTCTGTGTCCCTTTAAGATCCGATTTAAGGCAGGATATCTTTTCCACTTTACACCTTGAACCTTATCGATGTTTTGCAAATCGCATAGTACATCTTGCCTGAGATCATCGAAAGTGGTAATACTCTTGTGCCATATCTGTTGCGCATTTGCTAAAATACTTTTAAGATCATAGCCTTTGTCAGCAGCTAGCTTCGGTCGGGGTTGCGTGTCGATCGGTCTTACAAAATAGCATCTCTTCTCATTCAATTTCTTAGCGAAGTGCTTGGCCGTATTCCAGCTAGGCTCGTCATTTCCAAACCACAAGATCAACTTCTTAAAACTTTCTAAACTTGGCAATAACTGCTGCGGCAAGTTCTGCAAATTGTATGGCAAACAGATAATTAAATTCGCTGCCCTCTGAGACACCAATGCCAATAAGTCATGTATTGTTGGCACAATCACTGCAGTCCCATCGCTCCTGCCACTTTTCAGCTTATACATAATATAACCACCGACATTAGAGACAGGTATAGTTTGCTCTGATTCAATAGACAGAATTTTATAACCAACAATAATATTACCAAAGGCAGTTAATGGAAAGTATAATAATTCCGGTGTACCTGAATATACACCATTTAATTGTAACATATCTTGCTGTGAAATGTTCTGTAATATTTAATATATATATATTTATAATATGTACATAATATTATATATGATTACATATGTAAATATTCCTTGAAACTTAGTTTTATTAACTTGATTATATCTTACTGGGAGAGAAAATGTGTGTAGAATTTTCTCATATAAATTCAGAGATAAATCTGCAATTTGTTGATTAGATTTTGTTATATTCTCCCACTTCAAATTGTAATTGTCACGAACTGTTACAGTATTCTTTAAAGTTTCCAATTCTTTTAATGTGTTGTTTGATTTACTTGAGCTTGTTAACGAAACATATTTTTCTAATAAGTTCCATTCTCCTTTAGAACAGCATTTCTCGCATATAAAATATCCTGCAATAAAATACATGATTAAAGAAACTAGTCGCTTCATATTCTTCAAAAATAACATCATATTTCTCATAGTTTCATCATTTTTTGTTTTTCATACCTGTTGTTTTATTGATATAAAGTTTTGTTTTCTTAGATTTCTCCACATTGCAAAAAGGACAATCTATAACTATGCATGTGTGTCCTTCCACAATGTTAATTTGTTTTTGTCTTAGCGATTGTTTTATTTGAGATATTGACAATCCTGTTATTGGATCATTTATTATGTTGTTACTTTGATATAAACGACAAAACATGGGACGAAATTCGATATGTTTTCCCGCGCTCAAAGAACGCATTAATAATTTCAAAAACATTGTTTTCCTCGTGTTGAGATTGTAATAAAATTACTTCAGTCATTGTCCGAATGTATCACTTTTATTAGCACAACAATCGTGTTTTGCAATTTATTTTCAGAGCATGTTTTCTAACGACACTGATGCATCTTACTTCTTTGTACATTATTATTAAAATTGTTTAATAATAATTATTTAAATTGGTGATTTCACAATTTTTAACAATAAATGTTTTATTTACATATTTTCTACGCTTATTTTTATAACATACAGTTATCGTGGATTTAATTTTATGCGATTTTTGGAGCTAACAATTTCAAGTTGAATATATATAACATGTTAATGAAATAATAACATAAAATGGAAATAATAATATATCGCGGAATCGTGAACCGGCGTATTTAGCAACAGCACGTGGTTTGTAATGTAACGGCTAGTGGATGTTTACCACGTGGGGCAACCCTAGGGACTGCAAACATTTTCGCGAAGCGCGCTTTCTGCGCTATTGCATCATTCTTTCTTTATCCTTCATTAGACGTAACAAAAACAAAGATAGAATGACCGAACGCAGCCTTAAGCTCGTGTCACACTATAGGTAAGTTCCACTTGCCGTTCGCAACGCTCGTGAGCGTTACCTATCTTTGTTTAACTTTTGATGAAAAACAAGGATAAAATGATTTCAAGAGCGTTGCGAACGGCAAAGGGAACTTATCCGTAGTCGACGCTTTTAAAGCGCCGCCTGGCGCTGTTCTCTAAAACTAAAATAGATCACATGACATGAACTACGCTACAATCACATGTGTGAATAGACAGATAAAAGAGTTCAGAAGCCAAAGAAACCATTTACCAGATTTCACAGTGTACATATAATTTTGTGATTGTTAATAATAATTTTTTGATTAAAATGGATCGCAAGCATCGTAAACGTATAGATGACTGGTGCAAGTTTGTTGTGCCCAAAATCAACATGGAAAAACTTTTGCCAAAATTAATCGAAAACAAAGTTTATAACAAAGACGATGTAAATATCCAAAGATGGAAAGTGAGTTTTATTTACATTTTAATACTGTGTACTAATATTAAATTATATGAAGTCCAACGTGCGTATATGAATGTGATAAACATTTTATGTGAAGAATGATGTATGGATATTGATAATTCACTAGCTGTTACAGCATCAGGCAATTTATATACAATAATAATCTGACTAACCAATGTGATTAGCTTTTTTTATCTGCCATAATGTTTTCTCTTTGTCACATTTGCTAGTTAATACAATAATTTTTTCAAATCATTAATTGATTAGGTATACATATATACATAACTTTATCAGGATATATATAACATTATTAATAAAAAATTAAAAAATTAAAAAACGGCTAGTAACAAAAATTAATAACACAAAGAGACTAATAAGTCGCTGAAATCCACGGGTGTAGGTGGGATGGAGATAATAAACAATATTAACACAAAATGTATATTCTTCAAAAACCACGGGACATTTCGATCGAATATATTTTTGCGATCATCTTCTGCCAGACTATAAACAGAAATCAGTTACACGAGTTGAAATCGACCTTGGTATTTTCAATCGAACTGATAAAGAGTATAATTTCAAAGTTTAACGCACCTTGTAACGATCGAAAACCACACAGACAAACAACATGCCACGACTCAGAGAAGCAAAAACAAAGATAAACGAAGATCAACGATTAAACGTCATCTTCGTATCCGTGATTACTAGAATGTAATAAATAAATGTTAATAAATATAATCAATTTTGTCAAAGAAACATAAAAAATAAAAATAGTAAAAATAGTAATGTCATAAAGGAAATAGTCAAAAATGTTAAAACTAATAGTCATCATAAATATTTTATAATCATTAATTATAAAATGTATAAAACTGTTGGTAAGTTAAATGTGAAACCTTGAAAACTTACTTGATAACTGGTAGATTATCAAAAACTTCTAGTGGTACACGGCACACCATAACATTATTATTTTGTTATAATTGATATATACATGTTATAAATTAGGATTGTGACAATTAAGTGAATAAGCTATATTGTTAGCTATATTATTAGTTAAAAATCAGTATATATATATATATAAATTTTATATATATATATATATATAAATGATATAAGATATATGTTGTATATTGTAAATTATACATTTAATATATAATTACAGAACAACCTCAGTTCAGAAGATACAGTTAAAGATATTTATACAACAATTAAAACTCGAGGACCATATGCATTTAAAAATTTTATTCTTAGTCTTCGAGAATGTGATTACGAAGATATAGCTAATATACTGGAAGAAAAAGATTACACACACAATTACAGTACAAGGTATTATACTATGATCATATACTATATTACACTAAAACATTAGAGTTATTTTTTTATAAATTATATAGTGACTTTAATTAAATTTATATTGAATCATTTAAATCTCTTAAGCTTGAAGATATAATTGAGTGACATAGTAGTTATCGTAAATACTTTTACACTTTGAAGTTGTATCAATAATACTTTATTTTTTTAAACAATAAAAACCATTATTTGGTGCAACCTTTTTTTATTACTAAGATATCTCTTCTCTAGAATTTAATTTTTGAAAAAAAAACTCAAACTTTCTAACCAGCTTATAGATTTAAATGTTTTTTTTAGTGAAAAACAAACTTGTGATGATATAACAACTCTGGAAGAAAGAAACAATGTTGATACTAGGTACTTATTATTATTTATTATTTTTTAAACAAAAAATAAGCTAAAATGTATCATACAGTGTGTACATTTACACATAAAGTTGTACCAATAATGCTTCAGTAATATTTTAACAAAAAGGCAACTTTATGTATAAAGACATTTATGTCACTCTGTCTACTGTGCATGTAATGATTATTGTCTCACAAAAAATATTTACATTTATATTTGACTACTACGTAAATATCGTTAAAATAACAATGGTTTTATTGATTTACGATAACAATAAATTGACAAAATTTATCATACTCACAATATACCAATGTTCTAGTTTTCCAGGCCAAGGATTTTGGTGCTCAACAGCTACTGAACCTTTAAAAATTAAAGTAAAGAAAGCTAAAAAATTTGTGGATGGTGAATATAACTCTATTGGACGATATCCCATGCGAAGTAAACCTCGTGGATTGGTTTTATTAATCACAAATATATATTATAACTCACCAGAAGAAAAACCAAGAATTTCTGCAAAACATGATGAAGATAATTTGAAGGAGTTGTTTACAGAAATTGGTTTTAAAGTTGTATCATACCAGAACTTGACAGGAGAAGTTAGTCACAAGTTATATATTTTATTCTTACAGTATATGTATAAGAATATCTATATATCTATTCAAATTGTGTGTGTGTGTGTGTGTGTGTGTGTGTAATTAATATCATTAAAATGTCTTTCTCTTCTTTATTAGCAAATAAGAGATGCAGTGGAAACTTTTTCTAAAAGAGACGATCTGGCTAAAGTTGATTCATGTTTTGTGATTGTCACAAGTCACGGTACAGAGGATAAAGAAAATAATACAGAAATTCAGGGAACTGATTATCATAGTGCAAGCAAGCAAACAAATTATGAGAAAATCTTGTGTTCGGATATCTGCGATTATTTCGCAGTAGAATCCTGTCCACAACTTGCAGACAAACCTAAGATATTTGTTTTTCAGTTATGTAGGTACGAGGCTAAAAAATATTCATAGCTTGACATTCTTGATATTGTTTTTTATTTTTAATTAAATTTAAAAAGTGAGAAAAAATTATTTTAAAACATTATTGTAGAAAGTTAAAAATATATCACATAAAATTACTTGGTACTTCTGTTTACACACACACACAACTTTCTTTTTCTCTGTAATTTTTATTCTTTTCATATTTATTAGAGGGAAGAAGAAGCAGAAAGCGGTAATTAACGACAGGATTATGATAGACAGTTGCGCTCCTCCAAACACAAAAACAACAGATGAATCCAATTTAGGTATATTTCGAATTCGTTCCACAAGGAATTATTCAGATATGCTTGTGGTTCATTCTACTTTGCCTGGATACGTTTCGTACCGAGATACTATAACTGGCAGTTGGTTTATACAGATTCTTTGCAAAACATTCATGAATTATGCTTGCACGACTCATGTTCAAGATTTATTTAGCTTGGTAATTTAATATTCTATTACAAGATACACAAATATATAAAATAACACACAGAAGCTAGTACAAAATGTTAATTAATGTGATTTATAGGTTGATTCAGAGTTGGATAACCTCAGGACAATAAATAATGAATGCCAAACATCATCTATACAGTCGTTGGGATTTCATAAACATTGTTATCTCCATCCTGGCCTCTTTGAAGACTGATCGAACAACTCACAGTCGTTAACATCACACCTATATAAAAAAATACGTTTTCTCTTTTTCATCAATGTGAATGTAACGTATAACGAATTTGACGATTTGCACTAGTGCGAATTTTGTCGGTGCTACCTATGCGACTAAATGGCCTCTTTCTCTGTGCAACAAAATTGTCATATTTTAATAAGTTGCATTATGACAGTATTTTTATGTAATATATGTGTATCCTATTGAAATTTCATATATTTATACGAGATAATTAAGATATATACATAACAGATATTAAGTTAAGATTTAAGCGAACATATGCTATGTCCCAGAAATTCTCTCTTAATAATGAGCAAATTAATCAGCAAATTAATCTTTTGCTTTTATTCTGAAATATAAATTTTTAATAATTAATAAGCTATAAGTTTTTATTTTTGTTTTATTATATGTTTTTGATACTTTTTATGATAAAATAAAATGCGTTTTTAACAAAACATTTATAATTTTCTCTCCACAAATGTCTTTTGTACTAGAAATCATATACTTTTCTATCTTTAGAAATTACGCAACTTTTTGGAAGCAGCGCAAAAACTTTTTTTTTACATTTCTGTTCACCAACAAAAATATTTTTTGCAATAATCCATAAGTATAAATAATGCGTTAATACTACTATTAATTAATTGTTTATATCAAAACCAACCTAGTAAATAAAGATGTCATCTTTTCGATTGATTTGATTCTGTTCTTTGCTATGTGCGCGCTTTTTTTTACGTATGCTCACGATTGTCGTGAGCGTCAAGTGGAACTTGCTCATGAATTGTATCCTATTAGATTAGGTTAGGTTAGGTTAGGTTATGTTAGGTTAGGGTTAGGTTAGAGGTGCTAGTGTTGCATTTAATATGGCGACGTCCTTCTAGACTCTTTCTCAACCACATTTTCGCGAGAGAAAGTATATCCTACATATATTTATGAAGTCTGTAATTAAAATATACGCTTTATAAATTAAATTAACGTGTTGGAAAACAAACACAATCAATTCTAAATTATAATCATTCGTATTCAGTTGTTCTTGTGATTAATACTGTAATTAAAAACATAAATATATAAGCACGTGTACTATGGTTGTTTTTACTTGTGCTAATTGTGGTGATTCGGTGCAAAAACCGGCAGTGGCAAAACATTATCAGTTCAAATGCCGAAGTGCAATCTTTTTAACATGCGTAGACTGCTTAAAGGATTTTCGGTAAGAATATATACATAAGTATTGTATATAAACATGCTAAAAAATATGCATGGATATATAGTAAGATACATCTTATATTGTATACACTTTTAATATTTTTTATTTCAAGAGGTGAAGAATATGTTGCACATACCAAATGCATAAGCGAAGCTGAACGTTACGGTGGAAAAGATTATGTTCCAAAAGCTAATGCAAATAAAGGTGAACGCAAACAACAAGAATGGCTGTGTGTTGTTAACAATTTGCTGAACAGATCAACAGAATTATCTAACGCAGAGAAAAATTTTCTCAATATTTTATCAAACTATGAGAACATACCGAGAAAAAAAGCTAAATTTCTTAACTTTATACGAAATGCAATGGGCAATCGCATGAGTATAGCAGTTGTAGATAGTGTTTGGGACAAAATGGAGACTGCATATAAACAAAACCAACAGCCTGTTAAACAGACTCAATCGAGACAAGAACAGAAACAAGATAACAGTGAGTTTTTAATTGCGTTTTAATTGTCATTGTTTAATAGATTTCTTTGTTGAACAGAAAAAAATATCAACATTGATCCTGTGTAATTTAGTTGCTTTATTTTGTTTTTATTGATTAAAATTAATATTTTAAAGCCATTTTAATTTCTATTTAGATATTATTTTTAATAATTATTTCTTAATAGGAAAAATGACATTAACTCAAAATACACATTCTGATATTTCATTAGCTAACCAAGAAAATATTATCGAGAACGAAAACAATGAAAATATAAGCAAGGAGAAAAATTCTGTGATTTGTCAAAATGGAAACAATAAAGAATATAAAGCCACTGACGGAATATGTGAAAAGCAAAAAAAATCGAAAAAAAGAAGATTAAAACCGACTGATGTTCAGTGTGAAGATAATCAACCTGCTGCAAAAGTTTCAAAAGCATCAGATGTAAAAGAAACTAAAGATGAAAGCAATAACGTTCTTTTTGACTGGAAAAAGATTATTGTAGACATTGTACAAGCTAGGAGTAAGATATCTTTAAAAAAATTACAAAACAAGACTATTAAAAAATATATACATTATATCTCTACTTCAAATGAAAACACTTATGAGCTAACTGATGAAGAACGTGAGAAAACTGTTGCTAAATTTAACAAAACACTGAAAAAACTGAAGAAAACATCTGCAATTATTGTCTCAGAAGATACTGTAGAATTACCAAATTAATTACACACAATCAGAATTTATTACTTGATTAGTTATTTTAAAGTCTAAAACTAAAAAAATGAAAAGTAAATAATAAACATTTTATGTAACTGTTTAGTTACGTATCAAAGGTTTATCAGCAATAAAAATTAATTTGTCAATAACATTAAGTCATTAAATTTTTATCTGTCATTTGTGTAAAGCCTTGCATTTACAATGCAGGAAATTTAAAACTTCTCTTACAGAAAGAGATTCACATTCGAGTACTTCGAGTTAATTGACCTATTCAATTTTATAAGACTTAAAACTCTATTTTTATACACGTATGAGAAATATTTTTTTTCTAAGAAGAAATACTTAAATAAGATGACAATTAGAGGATACGTTATTTTTTTTTACATATAACTGTAAGACAATGTTTTTATGAATTAAAATAGACAAATCTTTAGTCTTATTTTCTTATATAGATAAAATTTTATACAAGAGTTTGATTTTAATTACGGAAGATCAGATAGAAATAATTGCAAGAAGTCTTATATATCATACATGTACAGTCATTTAAAGCTAATTCATGATTGCAAAGAGACCTTTTGTAAGTACTTTTGGATCCTTTGCTCCAAAGTAGATCGGTTCTTGTTCATATAATTGTGTCACTGTCCCTTTTAAAGCCCTGTATCAAAAAGCAGAAAATAAG
Source organism: Pseudomyrmex flavicornis (assembly GCA_014825475.1). NCBI lineage: Eukaryota > Metazoa > Arthropoda > Insecta > Hymenoptera > Formicidae > Pseudomyrmex > Pseudomyrmex flavicornis. Next base: position 3,687 of record QVNW01000838.1, on the reverse strand, counting down.
TAAGACTATATAAATAGTTCGTTAAATATGTTTTTCGTTAAGTAAATTTAAATAAATATTACCCAAGAATTGCTGTGCCTGCACATATGTCCCATTTCTTAATATCAGTTGTATGAATATATGCTGTTACATTACCAACTGCTACTTCCAAGAATTTATATCCTGACAAATTAGACCAGATTATTGTCGTGTAACAAAATCAAGTTAAAGTTGTATTATTGAAAAAAAAAATTTCTCTTACCTGCACCAGCGGCAGAAATAATCTCCACATTATTGCCGAAAGCAATTCTAGATGTATTCTTTACTTGTCCGGCATGTGAACGAGATACAATCAAAATGGGTTTTTCATTGTCTTTTTTTGTCTATATCGAACAAAAAATAAACAAATGTATCTCAGAATTTATTATATTAATTATTCTTCAATTCTATATTTCTTAGATTTGATATTTCACCTTGGTCAAATTTTTCAAATTTCTTGATGTACCGTGATTAATCCATCCCCAGTACAAATTGTGTTGGCTTATCTCAAATGGTTTGTATATAACACCAATAACTGGTTTTTCCTTAACAGCTATGCATATCATAGTAGACACATATTGTAACAAATTCTCTAAAAGTGTGAGAAAGCAGTAGTGTGCATGTTAAAATTTATCTTACAAAAATTAATTCTTTTGGCCTGCAAAATATTTTTAATTAAAAAAAAAAAAAACATTGAATCATGATAAACACACATTGCGTCAGTACCTGTGAATTCTTTGGTAGCATCAAGAGGATCTATCCAAATGGTAACATCTTTAATGTCTACAATTTCGTCGTTCAAATTATAATCGTCTACACTTTTAAGAGAATTCTTTAGATCTTCTATTACAATCTTATCACAATCTTGTGAAGTTTCCTCGGATATCACAGTAATTCCTGGGAATGCTTTTGTTACAGAACCATACATGACACAATGGGATCTGTAATCCGCTGCTGTTACTGGATCATTTACACCTGTGAGAGAAAAGAAAATAAAATACTTTTATTATTTCAATCTCTTCAGAAGCATTGTCAGTTCAGAGAAGCAATGAGAACTTGCAAAATGCATTTAAATCTTGACTAATATAATATGCGAGAAAAGATGCCAAATATTATTATGCAGAAAGCAAGTCTGTACTCAACAGTACAGACATATAAATCTGAAACAACGTCAACAGCATTACCTTCCTTCGTTTGACCTTTGCTCTCGATTTTGAACTGAACCTGATTATGAACTGCCATCACCTCAAGTCCGCCAATCTCGGCCGCTCTTATCGCACCGGCGAGAAGCTGTTTCAGGGACACATCGCTCTTGTGCTCGGACTTGTTCACGGGCCAGATGCACAGCTGGGCGAAATAAAGAACGCCGATTATCAGAAGACACAGGAACACTCTTTGCGTACGCACGCTCATCTTCTTGTGCATTGCAAATTAGCGATTTGCAATTAACGACCGATCTACTGTCACAACGCGATTTTGTAATCCACTCGTTGTTGCGCGCATCTTTTTAATCGTCGCGATCGCACGAATCTCGTCGACCAAGAACGGCACTCATTTGCCAGCCAATGTTGTTTAAATACGAGAGACAACACACTGTTGAAACTGTAAACAAATCTTTACACACGATTGCGCATCGCGCGACTACCAATGTAAGCCAGTCGCGCATAGCATTCGCGTAACCTGTGATACTGCAGTAACGTGCATACTTTTGGAAGATTTAAGGTATCGTTAAGTTCCAGGAAAGGATTGCAAAAATTATAATTTGTGATTAAATAAACCAGTCTGAAAATATACAACAGTATAAGTCTTCAATACAGTATTAAAAATTATCTATTGTAAAGGGCCCTTCGATATTTTCCGTAATCGTTTGCGTTGTACTTTGATACGTGTATGCCAAAGCCGATCACGTGAGGTTGTGACATTACAGCGCATGTGTATAACAAATATAATAATACCGGAAGAAATATTTTCTGCCTAATATCACTAACAGCACGCATGCGCAACATTGTAAGTTGATACGATGACATTTAAATTTTTCTCTCACTTCATCTTTCGTCTTGTTTTCCCGCTTTGTTTCTAGTCTGTTGGATAAGAGAAATAAGAAAAAACAAGCAAATTTGTTTGTGCAAAATAAAAAGTAACGAAATCTAATAGACAAATTTAGAAAAAATATGAAAAACAAAATTATAAACGTGTTACACACGTACGTAACGTGTGCAAGTACGTAATACTTAAATAAACATCAAAAAGAGTAAATTTCTGAAAAAATTGTTATTATGTCTTTAGAAGATGTAACTAAATGTAAATAATTTAAAATACACAGAATGTATTTGGAAAATAAATTTTTAAATATTAAATGTCTTGTATATATACTATAAAATGCTTAACATAATTTATTACTTTATATATCTTTCATTATTATATTCTTTTTTCACATAATAATATATCATATTTAATATGTGTATCATCACTTTCTCATGCCCATACACACACATGTTTGTATAATTAATACTAAGAAAAAGCGTGACATTTCGAAAAACTTACCTTTCCAAGAAAAGATTTTAAAAAGGTACAATCATCAAGTACACACGCCATTTATATGTGTGTTCTTATAAAAAAATTACTTTTTCTTCAAAATCAATCTTTTATTTTCCTCTAATAAAATGTATTTTATATATAGAGATCTAGAAATAATTATTCCTATATAAAAATCTTTCTTTATAAAAAGTATTCTAAAAGAGAAATGATGTATCGAAAAGCAAGCGCAAAGTGAACCACTTTGATTGTTACATTTCTGTGAAATAAAATATAAATTAATGTGAATATTGTATGTTATGTGAATATTGTATTGTATGCAACAATACATAGTAAAGCGTCCGTATGGACGTGGGAAGAACCTCGTTTTGCATTTTAAGCTCGTGTACCTACAATTGTACATTTTTAGACTTCGCTTTGCGCAAAAAATCGAAAATCTATGTGAAACTATTTTTCAAAGAAATTTCCTTGTTGTGAGAGAAAATTTCAATTCAGAAAATATCGGGACACATTGATCAAAATCGGACGGGAAAAATAATCGGAATGGAGAGTCAAGAATTGGAACTGTCCCGATAAAATTGACGGTCACCTTAGTATTTTCAATAAGCTTATTGAATAAAGTGGAAGAAAATCTTTTCAAAAGACATGTATGTTGTCAATCCAATTGTAAGAAAGAAAAAAACTCACGTCTGTGATAACAGATTTCTTATTGTTTTAAAAGAATATTTAATACTTTCGCGTGTGTAAAAAAATAATTATTTTTAAATAATTCTAAGTTTTTTTTTTTACATCACGTTGTTTATCATATTAATTATAATTGAACCATAAATTATTAGTGATGTGATGTGCGACAACATTGCGCTGTTTTTACAGAGTCGCTTGCATTGTAACATATCGTGAGGTACAGGAGAAGCAATTAATGCAATGTGTAAAATTATAATCAACAATAATTATTAAAAAAAAAAAAAAAAAAAATTACTCGGATATGGGGGTTCAATTGATAAAAAATCAAATCGTTGATAACAATCGACCAGTAGGAAACCGGATGCAGGGTCTTGTTTGCAAAAAAAGACGATAAGTGTGTCGATTTTGTGTCGAAACGTTTCAACTTATATTTAAGTCATTTTCAGTCGA
>QVNW01000837.1:0-71972 GCA_014825475.1 Pseudomyrmex flavicornis | reverse complement strand
TAAAAAAAATGAAGATTGGTTCAGACAATATTATATAAAAAATTGGAATTTATGTCAGAACTTTTGTCTCGTGATAGAACTACCTTAAGAGCATTGAGTATCAAGTTCAGCAGTCGCGCTTATCCAGAGCGGATCTTGCCACGCGAGTTTCATGTATACATGATAAATGATGCTCGAATTTGTTGGCACTGCATTGGTAAACAGGCAAAATAGAGAAACAGTCTGTCGTTTGTCGGAAGCAGAAAACATTGATCGCAACGGATCCCCGCTCGTCGGCCGACATGATTTTATATCTTTTCCTATTAACTTCAAGCGTGCGATAAACCTTCTGCAAATAATTTGTAATCAGTGAATTTATATATATATTTATATATGTGACACAAGTCAGTGTAATCATTGTTTTACGCCATTCTGAAATCTGAAAATCTTATACTTATCTACTTCGAAATCTGTCATATCGAAATGCTTCTTTATTTGGAAGTAAGCAATTGTCAAAATCAATCAGATAAGTTTAAGCTTGACAATCGTCTCATTCGAGTTGAGCTTTTTCAAGCAACAACAGTCGAGATCAGTTCGATTTTAGTGCGCTAAAAGATAATACAAAAATCGGACACTTGAATCCAGTTGCAATTATTTTTTTACAAAAAGTGTTTTTGTCAAATCTAAACTAATAATAATTTTTAAAAGAATTTTCAGTTTTGAGCATTAAGTAATTGAGCAGTGATCTGAAAAACTATTATCCCGCTAAAAAAACCAAATATAATTTTTTATACTTATGTATATAAAAAACTTTTTGACATAACGATTTGTCACCGATATAAAAATATATTAGTTTTAAGTTAAGAAAAAAAAGATGTTTCTACAAATATGTATCTATTGATCTTTCATTTCTTATTTTCAGTATATGTGTGTATGTATGTATGTATAGCACTAATAATATTTACATCGTATATATTTATTATACATACAGAATAACCGTTATGCAAAAAAAAAAGAAATATGCAACAACGTACACAATGATAACACATTTTGCGATATGTTTTTCGTGCAGATCTACCGTAAAAACGATATCGTAAAAGTATCGATACCCGATACTTTTTGTTTTGTTAAGATCAAAATTTTTTCGGATATCACACGCTGGCAATTAATCAGAATATTTGAATTCTTGAGTATATAAAACGGCCAGTAGGAACCAGATGCAGGATCTTATTTGCAATAATTAAAGACGATATGTTGTCGAAACGTTTCGACTTATATTTAAGTCATCTTCAGTCGACAAATATTAAGATCAACACTTCAAAATTAATATAAATTTAAATGTATGTCCGGTACATAGGAGTGTCGTGTTTACCGAATAGACTGAACATATCGTCTTTAATTGCAAATAAGATCCTGCATCTGGTTCCTACTGACCGTTTTATATACTCAATTTGATTTTTTAACATTCGAATCCGAGGAAGTCCCTCATATCCACGTAATTTGAATTCTTATTTGCAAAGTAAAACAAGAATATTTTTTGCACTCAATATCACGCAAGAGAATGATATTTATGGTGAAATATATGCAATTATATTATAGAAGAAATAAAACATTATTAAGTTATATATATAACTATGCATTATACGACTATTATAAGAAACATTATTTCTTTTTTAAAACTGTAAAAGAAATATAAAATAAGAGTTAAATAAAAGAACCGACGCAGGATGTTTTTGCGGAAAGATTGAATAAATATATATACATATATATGTATATATTTAAATTTTTCAGTATAAATTATATCACTAAATTTGAATTAAAATTTTCAATTCGTAATTCATATAGGATGCTGGATTTGCAACACGTATATGAGAAATCCCCGTTTTACCTCCCTATTTAAATGAATAAATTAATATTCATGCAAAAAAACATCTCGGCCGAACCAGGAGTCGAATCTGAGTTTTCGCCTTTCCAAAAAAAAAATTTTAATATATATATACATATAATATTTATTCATTCTTTTTGTAAAAACATCCTGCGTCGGATCTTACTGACCAATTTGATTCTTATTAGTTTAAATCTCAAGAACCTTGTCTCGTTGTTGAAATATAAAATACTTCATTACTTTTGGAATTTTTCACGTATTCATCACTTAGTAAACTAAGAAAAATACGTGATTGTCTTCAATAGTTTAGAACAAAATACGTTATTTGTTAATTCTAAATGTGGACAATTAAAAGAATAATAAAACAAAGACACCATTACCGAGGTAGTTCCATACTTTTGTTGTTTTATTTTTAACATCTCGTTGTTGATGTCGCCATCTTAATTGTACATGTATACAAGATAACTGTCGTTTTTACTTTGTTTTTTGCTTTTCTCATATATACAACTATTTTTAATTACGCGCATTATGAAATTTCACAAAGTGCTGCTTTCAACTGTATCACATTGACACAATATTGATGCTACTATATTTGTTTGCTTGCTTCTTCGTCGATATATCAAACTATTGTTTTGCCTTCTCTTTTTCTCATTCGTTCTTTCTTTTTCTTTCTTAACATACGTACATATAAAAATTATCTATAAAGAGAAGAATCTAACGTGTTATAATTACAAAGTGTGTGGCTCTATCCACATATTTATATTATTAATTATTGTAGAAACAGCATCTCTCTCTTTACAGGCGATTTTCATCTACGGATTCGAGAAGACAACACAAGCAATAAATCATAAGACACAACTGAAACTAAACAAACATTTTAACATAGCACAATTTAATAATTAAAAAACTTAACTCAAACATGGCATTATTATTCAACTAAACTTTATAAAAAGTTTACATTTTATAAATATAAAAAATCTCAGAATATCGCAGTTCACGTTTCTTGCTGTTTCATACCTATACGTGTTTACACATAAATTATTTATAATACACATTTTGAGTGTGGATGTTTCTCATCAACCAAAAGAGCAAGAATCAATTTATACACATGAAATAACTTGACAATTAATAAAGAATCTAACTTGCTTCACCGTGAATTATTAATGTACACAATTATTGCATCCTTGTCTTGAACAACGGAAAACATATTATTGTACAAGAGAAAAAGAGAGATACGTCATATATCACATTGTTCTCTATAAAAACATATTTTGAATTAACTTTTTATAATAAATATACGTACTCTTAACCATTTTCTAATATAAGATCTCAACGAAATAACAATTCCCATTGTTAATCACGCTCATCTTAAATCAGTTAGAAATCTTAAATCCAATTTCAAGTTTCAAGTAACATATATATACGCAAAAGCGTATTTTACAAAATTCAACGATTCAACAATTTAGATTTAGAATATGATATTTTGCGTGGGTATGTATGTATGTATAATATCATACATACATACATAATATAAATTGTTACAAATCGTCGAATTTTATAAAATTTGCTTTTTTGTTTGTTAATTTTACACATATATCTACGCGTTTTTCAATAATTCCATCTTTCTTTTTCGGTTTTTGTTTTCCTTTCAATTCCTTAATAAAAATCTACTGTCACTCTTCATAATTTGTGAAGTTTTTACACTCTTGCCACTTTTTTAACGTATTGTTCTTTTGTTACATCTATTGTTATATTATACAAGGTATCTGAAACTTTTTGACACAAAGTGTGAAGATAGATTGGGTCGTTCGGAAAAGTCATTTTGCATATTTTCTATCTATTACGTTAGTAATTAATATGAGCTCATGGTAAGCAATGGTTCGGATTCTGTAGATATAGATAAAACCATGATTTTCAGTTGTAAAGAAAATTTGCTTACTCATGCAACTTTCCTAGCAAAAGCAGAGTAACGCAGCGAGCGACGTGTAGCACGGTTTTTTTGCTATCAGTTGATACTGATTTTCTGAAAATCATATAGTTGTTTTTTTATATACGCTTACAGAGTCTAGCGAATCATTTTTCATGTGCTCATTGCCTCATATTAATTAATTAATAATGCAAATAATATTTTAAACTTTGCAAACTGGTATATATAACTTTTCTGTTCAGATTGACTTACACACACACACACACACACACGCATACACAATCTACTTTGACACTTCAGTTATGTCAAGAAGTTTCAGCCATTTTGTGTGTATGTATATATATAATATACATATATATAATTACTATTAATGTTCGGCAATTATACATACGCTTAATTATTTATAATATTTATATGTGTATCTAGGTTTGTATCGTGTTTGCTTGTTTGCAACCCTGAGACTACGATTCTACCGCCACGGTGAATCGGCGAGTGTATATACAAAGAAAATGCTCGAAAAAGTATGAAACTCCATAATTTAGCGGTACATAAAAATTAGTTGCATAAAAATACCTTCTTTCACGTTTTTTATCCTTCTTTGCTGAAGCAATGTACACAAAAACGTTTGTTTTATTACATCTTAGCATCATCGTTAACTTTTTATGTTTATATCGCGCCGGCGCGATCGGGAGGTAACTTTGCAGTATCAAGTAGCAGGAGCTGCACAATCGTGAGTAAATTGATTATTTGTCGGGAAAAAATAGGATTATCGATAAAATCCAAATATAGAATTAAGAATATATAATAACAACGGTAAAGAATATTTTAGACAAAAATTCGGCGGCATATATATCGCACAAACAGAAACACCTCGCAATAAAATATAAAATATAATGATTCCGATTCTTTCGAAAAGTATATTTAATAATAATAAAGCGATACAGAGAAAGAAAAAAACACATATAGTATGAGTTAGTTCCAGCGATTGTGTGGATATAATGCGCTCAGTAACGCGAATATCACAGTTAAATGGGAAAGCTCATTGGCCTTAACGGAAACAAGAAAACATAAACGGAAACATTAATTGGTATTACATTACAGCAAAGTGCTTTCAGAAAAATTTTTTTCTGAAATATTAAAAATATTTTAATGAGTTTGTGAAAATACAACGTATATATTAATTATTATCGTGTAACAGAGCGAAGCGCAAACTCTGCGAAATAAAAATCTGGACAATGTTGCACAAATGCTACTATCAGTTTAAAGATATTTTATATTTTGTAAGAAGATCGATCTCTTGCATTATATTTTTCATATAAAAAAAAGGAATATTAAACCATTAATAACTCCTTCAATAAATTTTTTTGCAAAACTAATACAATTAAAAACCCATAACGGCCATTTTGTTATTGCATTTTACTATTTTTATTGCAATACTTTGCAATAACAAAAAAAAACAAAATGGAAATTGCTAGAGAAAGACGCAACGAAAAGTAGCGAGTGCGAAGTATGTGCCGCAAAAAATTATTTTTTTTATAAAACTTAAATGCAGCAATAAAGAAAGATATTTGCAAGTTAAGAACAAAAAGACAAAACAATCGTGACAATCAAGGAAAGATTAAAGAACCTAAAAGATGCGTAGTAATATTAATGATAGTAAACTTCGCGCCTTGACTTTATTGCACTCTATATGACGATAGTCTCGCGATCTGTAAGTATGAGGACCACTAGTTCTTTTACCAAATTTAATCTTCGAAAAAAATAATCGATCAAAATCTCGGGTTTTTTAAGTAACACATTATTTTTTGTTGTTATTTTTAATTCTAAGAAATAATAAAATACTGAACAAAGCAGAACAGAAATCAAATCTGAATTTGTCACTTCTGCGTTGGACGGGCATTTTCACAGTTCTTGTACCGAAAATTCTTGGTAAAAACCACTGTGGGCTCGCGATTAATAATCGTCACACACAAACAAAGCTTCATAAAACTTTTTCGATTGTTTTATAGCTTGTTCTTTCCATAAAAAGTTTTTGCGGTGAAAGGCATTAGTAGCATTGATCATAATAATATTATTCGCACAAACCTGCTCGCTAATTTCATAACAATAATAATTACACAATAATGATACCTAAATATACTAAAGATCCCTGAATATATATACTAATAGCGCAGTAATAATAATAATAATAATAATAATAAATAATAATAATAATAATAATAATAATAATTATTATTATTATTATTATTATTATTATTATTATTATTATTATATTAATCGTATATTAATATAATCATAAAAATATTAATAATTATAATAATATAGCAATGTGTGATAATATATTTTTCTTGCTCTTTTTCTTGTGTAGCACGAGCAAACAACGCCATCATCATTTTAACAATTTCTTAAACAAATCTATCACTAGGGAAACCGTGATAATATGGCAATAATCTGATCAATGATCCATTTTTATAATTGTTTTTGTAAATTTAAAATCCGAATATATCACGTAGAAGCAACATGAATCCAGCAACATTTTGGCTGTTCCATCCGTTCTTTTTCACATTCGTAATTTTCGTTAACTTGATTTCGTTTCCATATTGTACAAAGACATACTCTAAGATAATGTACAAAGATCGCTACATCTATAAATGTTCAATATACAACTATCACAAATATACTGATTAACATTACTCAATTCTTCACATTTAAGCTAAATAATTACGAGTGCTAATGTAAACGAGGCAAATATACATTGAGAAAAGGGGGAAACGCACGAGAAGATTTTGATTCCCACCAGAATACAGTGAATAAAAGATAACTAAAAAGAAGAAAAATGATCGAGAGAAACGACGTTCACAGTAATTTTGATTGTTTCGATTCTTAATACCAGCGACGTTATTAATACAACGTTAAACATCTACGGTTACTACATTTTATATGATTCCTATGGTTGTTTTAGTGTTGCAATCACGAAACACTTTTATTTGGTAATTCTTGACAATAAAGCCAATCATTGACTTCGCACACTTATACTAAGATGAGTAATGTGAAAAAGTCTTCTCGCATCTTGTACTGCATGTTCCTAGGTAAAAGTTATCGTTTTATGGTATGCATCCTTCTTGTTTTATATATCTTTCTTTCTTTCTTTTTCTTTCTTTCGTTCTTTCCGTACCTGTATATGGGGTACTTAAAAAGGAAAGTTTGGATACTTCAAACAAAAATTTACGTGTCTATCTTTCTGAAGCGATACATGACACTAACGAAAGTTCCTCCTTTTAGCGTTTGTTTCGCACGCGAAAAGATAAAGATTTCTGAGTTTATTATAAAATAAAAAGGACTGAGAGATAATTCTTTGTTTTGTTGTTCAAAATTTACGCACGCACTATCACTCACTGCCGTCTTCGATGCTGTAACAGCATATTAGAAACATTTTTGTAATCAATAACAATGTGTAACAGTCACATTGATAAATATGCTATCCAGCTTATGGTAAACGATCAGTGACAAGCAGCCGTATCTGCGACGGTCGTGCATGATGCGAGTTTCATCGATTACAAACGTTCTCCAACATCTCCTCAAAGAGCTTATTCATGTGCACTTTGCCCGTTCTGTATACGCTGGACCAGAACCGTCTGACAATCCCATCGGCCTGTCTGAGACTAGGCAGCACTAGGAACATATTCTGCGTGGCGCGAAGAGCTTGGCCTGGTCGCACAGCTGCTACACAGTCTGACAGAGAATTCAATATCGAATCACGGAAACGGTACAACGCTTGCGGCTCGTCGGATCTGACATCGCTGTTTGCCAGAATCAATGCCTTCAACACGTAGTACTCTTCCCGTGTCAGACCCAATCGCTGAATTCTCTCGACAATTTGTATACACTATATAATAAAAGAGATATTTTGAAATGGCGGTACAACAAAAGATATATGCAATTTACATTTAAGAAACACTTACGTGCGTATATAATTCCATACAGTGGCATTCGCGTGCGAGTCTCTCATCGAGCGTGAAATCCTGCGCAAACCTCAATCTACCGCTGTTTGGTGTACTTCTCCACGCCAGAGTGAACGTTAATATCTCGGCCCAAGTACTCTGCAGAAGTCGCATTTGATCATTCAGCGCTAAACTACTGAATCCTGGAATCTGCTTGGCCCAACCTGTAGAACAAATTAAGTCTCGAATTAAATAAAGAAAACTTTACGTGTGCATTAAAACCGTAATAGTTACCGATTATGCCGACCAATTCTCTGTCATAAAGATCCGATAATTGCCCGAGAACTCGCTGGTCAGTCTCCAGCGTATGCGAAACATTGGCGACTTGAAGCATGTCGGGTTCACAGGCAGCCAAAGTCTCAACCATCTTATTATCTGCAAAAACAGACATATAATGCCATCTCATTTAAATTATCCCACAGCAAAGCTGTTAGATTATAAAATAGCATTCATTAATAAGCGTAAATTAAATTTTACAAAACAATGAGTTGTAATAAATAAATAAGAGATAAATCTGAAAAAAAGCTAAACTCCATAATAATTAAAAAAAACCACGAAAATGATTTCGATAGCTTACTTATCGTTTCAGTAGGACCTTCTGACGCTACGTTAGCTTGAAACATCAAATAATTTGAAGTTAATAGTGTATTTTATGAATAAGATTTTTATCTTTATTACAAATAAGTTTATTGTACGATAGAAACATAATAGAAAATATAATGACATAGAAAATGTATAAAACCAAGTACCCTCCAGCGTGGCGCTTTTCACCGGCGTGTAAGGGTCTGTGGATCTTCTATATTTTTGTCGACCGCCTCTGACGCGATCCAACCTCACACCTTCCTTCAGCATTCCCTGTCGAAGACATTTTTGAAACCTACAGGCCTGACACGCTTTTCGCCTTCGTTTGTTTATCTCGCACTCTCCGTTAGCCGGACAAGTATACTCGATGTTTCCTGTAAAATTACTGGCTATTTTATCGTAATATACGCGGTTCTGTCCCAGATAGCACCTTATGTAATGTAGAAGACATAAACTCGATTCGTCTCTCACTAAATCTCAGATTGCTGTAAACATGCATATGCAAATTTCACGCGATCGAAAATACAAATTTGCATTCACACAGTCCTTGGTGCTATCTGGACGAGATACTGTAGTTCGTTACGAAAATCGATAAGCTTCACTTACCTTGTATAGTTCTCTTGAAGAAAGCTTTGCACGCTTCACAAGAGGCGACTCCGTAATGAAAACCACTCGCAACGTCACCACACACGAGACAAAGTCTCCTAGGCATCATGTCCTCTTCTTTAACACCGTCCTATAATTATTTACAAGCACTTCAATTATAAAAAGTTATTCTCAATATAAATATATAGATGCCCAAAACCTGGTTTTAAAAACGCACCTCTGGAGTTCCCAAAGGTTGCGTTGTCGACGAGCAGTGATGCATCTCCGGACTTTCGGGACTATTGCTGTTACCGCCATAATCCTGTTGGATGTCCAATTTTGTACATATTGACTGAAATGTTTTAAAGTGATGTATATACATACATGTTATATGCATACATGTGTGTGTGTATATATACATACACACACACACATATGTATACACTTACTGACAAAAGTTAAGAATCAAAGTAGTATTTTTAACATTAAATCACTGACCAATATATAAGACGCCGCACATTTCTGATGTTATTTCCAAATAAATTGAATTTACTTTCATCGCTCTACAGAATTTTTGACCACTAGTATATTATATATGTATAAAATTATTACAAGATTGATCTTTTCCTCTTCAATTTCAATTACCTCCTGATGTTGAAGAGTTGTAGTTGGTGAACATACTTGGTAATTCTGTGTGGGTGTCGTTGGGTTATCGATTTCTTGCTTAATGTTTGGCATAGTTCTGTTATTCCCGATCATGTTTTCCGTGGCATCAGACATCATACAGACCTGTCACAATATAGAAATTATCGCACATACAATCTCTATATATTCCGAAGTATTAAAGTGATATATTATTCACTGTTTTTGATTTTTAATTGTGAAGAAAATTGTTTTTTAACAAACATGAAAAAATGCGATAATTTTTAACAAACAGTGAAGCGATGTTTCACAAAAATGAAAAATTCGCCGTTTTCTTTCTGCAATTTTGGCTGCACTTTTTTTTTGTGATCGCTATATTTAAGTGCGGCCAACGCCGTGCACTCGCGATCTTCACTCGAATGCGCATACAGGACCTTGTTGAAAAGAATACAGAAAATTTCTGTGTATTGTTACACGCGGCGTGTAAGAATTATCCTGTATAAACGCAGGATATAATTACTCGAAACTGCTGACTTAATGATAATTTTAGTAGCTGTTTAAAATAAAACTCTGATTTCGAATATTTTGTTTTGTTTTATATATCATATCATTGTTTTATATATCAATTGCAAGTAAAAATCATACTTATAGTGGATTCCTATTATTTTTTTATTATTTTTTGAATTTCTTTCATTCGATATTTCGTGACCGTCATTATTGTTATACATTAGATAATATCTCTTATGATCTTCTATTCCGATTAACTGAACCATTCGTGGACGGATCTCAAAAATGATAACTAGTTGGACAGACTGGGTCTGTGAGACTCACGCGACTTTAAAATCGAATATTTCCGTGAAAAATCAATATTTTTTCAATTTTGTTTTTGTCCTTTTTTTTAAATCAAAAGTTTGAACGATTTTGCGTTAATAAAAAAATAAGCAAATAGAAACAATCTTTTAGTAGTTTTGGAGATATAAGTATTTACAAAAAACTAATTTTTACTAGAGACGCCAATGCGCAATTTTTGAGTAGGTCTGCGAGACCCATGTCTGTCTGCAAAGGGTTAATATAATATACGTATAATGGCATTCGACAACTTAAATCACTACATAACAATTAACTGCCATTTAAATTATATTGTCGATAAACAAAGTAACGGTGAAAGGATTGCGTAAGTCTTTTTCTTTCTTCCTTTGCCTTTTCTGCTCGATCTGACATCTGTGTAGTGTGCTCACGAAAAGCCAGACTTGCAAACGAAAGAAAAAGAAAGAAGAGAAGGAATAATATGTAGTCAGCCTTGAACTTGATTTTTTACATATGAAGTTAGACGATCCTATTTGACATCAGCATATCGATGTTGAATTCGATGTAAAATTGAGGTCAAAAGATGCATTAGTTTCGTTGACACCAAGCTTTATATTTGAAAGTATCAAATACAAAAATGTTTTGATTTGTCATATTTCTCAATTTAATTGTAAAAACACTAATTTGTTTCAATATGATCATCATTCGATATGATTGCAACGAGTACCCGAGAAGCGTTAATTGCAATATATTAAATGTAAAAACAAATGTTTTCTCTTTGTTTGATATTATTATTATTACATCACATAGAACTGCGTTGAGAATTGTTTTTTCGTGTGTCTCTTTCACTCAATTATTATTTTTTATATCTTTATGCAAAATGATGTAATATAATTATCATTCAAGGTCGAAACGAGTGCTTTACCACACATATTGATGACGATGCACTCGATACTTTGGCGCTTCAACGTCTCTCCCGATGCAACCGAGTTACTGTTACAATGTTTCCAAGTTTCCAGAAAGACACTTGCATCAGGGAAAGGGTTGCGTAAGTATTTCTCCTCCCTTCGTTCAATCCTCGTTTAATTGAGGACTCAACTGCCGGACACAGAATATAGAGAGCGAGAAAAAGAGAATGTCTTGCCAGCCTTGAACTTGACTTTTATGCGAGAGAGATCCGAGAAGCTGCCGTGTTCGCGAAGGCCGCGGAGCCACGCCATCGCAATTTTAGACACCGAATGCCGGCGGAAACGGCCGACAACAACGGCCTTGGGCCTCTCAATCTCGTTTTATCTCCTCCTCTGTCCTACCTTCCTGCCGATATGTGCATGACTCTCCGTTTCATTGCACGGCGACATCGCATCACTACGCGCGATACGACCCCAATGCTCACCCCAACTAACATCAAGAAGTTGCACTCTACTTCTTGCATGCAGAACTTCGGAATTTCGACATAATTAATTGAGTTCTCTTAGTTGCTCCGCGGAAATCCCTCTATAAAGATTCTAATATATTAAAAAATACATAAATTTTAGAAATTTTGTCATTCTTGAGATGGAAAATTTTTTCCAATTATTTTGAAACGCTGTGTTAGAAACATAAGATGTGCCGATTTTTTGAAAATGAATGTAAGCAAGAAAAAACATCCAAACTGGCACGAAAGTAGAAATTGGAGATTAATTAAAAGAAAATGCGTGCAATGATGAAATACAAACAAAAACGTTTATATCAACAGCTCGTTATTATGGATTTTAACTTTACATCGTCGTTCTGAGTACTGTTGCACTTATCTAAATCGTCAGTTATAAGTGACACGCACAAATGTGATTGCAAATTTATTATTACACAAACGAATCAGAGTGTGCGCTGAAGGCGGATTAAATTGGGTGATACAGTATCACCTGCATTGCACAAATTAAGATACGCCACGATTAATATCGGTCAATAAACAGCTCCCTATCTGTTGCCAGGTGCGATATCGGCCGATAGTGTACAATACGTGCATACACAGGTAACAATCGGGTATATAGTCTGGCATTTTCTTTAAATCGAAATTAATCATGGATACATTTGCGGAGAAAAAACTTAAGAATTTAAGTAATCATTATTTGAATAAAAAAATCACATAATTGTGTAAATAATAATTTTTTCCTACCTTCAATAAATCTCAAAGACAAAACAAGAACGAATTAAATTAACCGAATCAAAATGTGTTATTCGCGCTTTCCTGAAATTCACGAATGTGTCAAAATTGCTCGATAAATTTTACAAGTTGCAACAAGTCGCTATCTATGAATTATTATGTATAATTGACTGCTTGCACACTTTAAATGTCGCGAGTATAATGCTAGATACGTAGGTAGTTGCGGAATTAGAACGTGAAAAGAGCTACCAAGATCGATCCTACAAGGATGAAGACCCTGATTCGCGGTCAAGGCCGAGACCTTGGCGGAAATTACACTCCGATTTCACATCGATCTTACCTAATAAAAATAGAGCGATAACGCGGCCGAGTAATCTCGCGGCATTAAAGCAGCGAGAATAACCCTACGCTTTAAATATTAGATGTGGATATATATTGACTTCTGTCGAATGGTATGTCTGCCGTCGCGAGCGTTTCTTCGAGCTTCTATATTCTTATAATTTTCTAATAAATCACTTCGGCGGTTCGCTTTCTCTCCCTACTAAAGAAGTATATAATACATAATTACAGAGAAAATCGATAAACATACTTTTGCAGTAAAAAATTGATAAAAATCTAACTTTGAGTTTTTTTTTTCTATATGTATATGTGTAAACTTGTTTTTTCTGTATTATTATTATTATAAAAAACTTTATTAAAATATTTTTAAGAAAATGATTCACGTTAAATTATGTCATTCACATAAGCTTTTGTTTTTAATATTTTATTTTGAAAAATAATGTATCACTTGTGTGTATAAGCATATAGTATAATGAGATAAAAAAACATCATTGTACATGTTTTTATTTTTTTGAAAAAAATAAATAGAAATAGAAATATTAATTGACAAAACGAGAAAATATTACTGTAGTCAATGAAATATCGCTCGTGACAAATTCAAATGGAAAAAAATTTTTGGCCGATACGAGCCTTAAATACTGGATGACCGTGTATAAAATATGTATTTATTACAAAATTATTATAATCAGACGTTAGCGGCTTTCAATGTGTCAACAATATTTTTCCTGATCTGCTACTGTGCTCACGTGTATTCTATCATGTTATTTTAATTCAGTTACACTGATGAAGGTCCAAACCCGGGACCGAAACGTCTGATTATAATAATTTTGTAATAAATACATATTTTATACACGATAATCCAGTATTTAAGGCTCGTATCGGCCAAAAATTTTTTTCTATTACTGTAGTATTGCAAGAAAATGTAATTTTTATTGATTTATTGTATAAAATATTGTTCTAATGTTATCTAATTATTAATTATTACAACAATCGGTTTTTTTATATTATGAAAAAATCCGAAAAACTAAAAAAAAGCATCAACTCTATTGATTTATCATTCGCGCATATATTTATATATTTATATATGCGCGAATGATAAATCAATAGAGTTCAGATATACAACAGAGAGTATGGTAAAAAAAATTGACAAACCGAAACCGAGAGATAGACTTGTCGATCAACGAGCGACGAAATTGCTTGATGCCGAATTGGTGGTAGGGAACGATAATAATCGTTCTCCGGAGCGACACTCGGAGAGGGAGCCAAGTTTAAGGCCATGAGACGTTGATGACGTCACTTTAGAGAGAGAGTGTGTGTGTGTGTGTGTTTGTGTGTGTAAGAGAGAGCTGTGCAAAAAAAATCCTAACCTTGGACAATGTGCGAAATAATCGGCGGACAGGTACACTCCCAAGTTTAAGCCGATCAAAGATCTTGAGAACACAACGTCTGGCAAACAGCCAAGGTCTATAAAAATGCCTTTCTAAAAAATAAAATGACATAATTATAGTTCGATGAAAAGATATTATCGCGCTGCGATAATTAAATGCTGGTGAAATCATATTCAAACTCATAATAGTTTTATCACTGATTCGACAGTATTCGGTTTTGCATAACTCAATATTCTTAATTTTCTTCAATTGACAATTTGCGTAAAGTTTATTTGTAGGTTCATTAAAAACATTCAGAAGAATTCAACGATTCTTTGTTATTTAATGACGAGTGTGTAAACTTGTGTGTAAACTTGTGTGTAAACACAAGGTGTGTTTACACACAAAGAAATTAAAAACAAAATAATTAAAAACTTATAGAGAATGACTTTTCGATTCTCTCACGATTTTTAATACATTTTCCGTCTCATTTTACTACATTTTCTATCTTTGTCGAATAAATTCCTCTTTTTTCTACATTTTAGCTTTATCTTATATTCTTTGATAAAAAAAAAGTATATCGCGAAAATTTTCGAATATACTGCACGAGAACCTTATTTCACTATATACAATTTCTACTTGAATTCTATATTTCTAAATACAAGCAACAGGTATTTTTAACAATGAGTTTTATATATCATCTAATATCAACCCTATTAAGGGTTATATTTCGCAACGGAGCAAAGTGTAGTTTGCGTATACATAGAGTATTAAAAGCGATTCTTTTCGTTTAAATGCGGATGAATACTCTCGGCGCATCAACGATCTTCGCTGATCACATCGCAGTGGTGCACGTGCAGTGTGCAGCGTTGTAACGACGACCTTCACATTGCTACTCTATCACGATCACGTTCCGCTTCCTACTCGCGAGTTCTTATTTATGCGCAACTAGTGATGTGTCGTAACGCCTTTTTCAATAATAAGTAAGAATTCACGAGTGTTCTAGTGTTAGTTCTCTTCACACTTGATTGGCCGCATTGATTTTTTAAAGTTATTTATCTGTTACAATAGATTTACCACTTGTATAATCGTATATTATGTAATCGTATATATAAATAATACAATGAGATAAAAAAACGTCCTATTGTATACATTTTATTTCTTTGAAAAAAATAAATAGAAATAAAAAGATTAATTGACAAAACGAAAAGATATTACCGTAACGTTGTTGTTGCAGGAAAATGTGGTTTTTATTGATTTATTGCATAAAATATTTTTCTTATGTTTTTGTCTTGTAATATCCCAAAAAAGATGAAACGTGAAGTTGTGTTATTCTTTTTATAATTGCATATCGTACTATATGTTTATAACAACATCGAGAAGTATTTTTTATGAATAAATATAGTTATGTTTATTTTGATACACTTTTTCTAATAAAAGAAAAAACCATTTGTTTAAGCTCTATTTTAAAAGAACAGAAGAGAATTCTATTTGTAATAAAATATTTATATAGAGAATAAAAATAAATCTAATATTTCTTTTTCCTATATACTTAATTCTAAGTATACTTTGAAAACACTCATCAATTAATCGTGATATAACAACTTATAGTTAATTTAATCATGTTTCTGATTGTTCCTAACATTTCGCGCGAATAAATCGCAAATAGTTTTGCAGCACTCTAAGAAAATATATGCAGTGCATGTAAAGTTATCAATATAAAATGGCAATATAAATGCACATATATTTTTTTATAGAACATTTTCGTTGATTTGTGCAAAAGTGACGCATGATTTCAAGGCATATATAACGAGTAGTTTGTCAATTTTTTATTAGAAGATATATACATCGATTCATGAAGCGGGATAAAAAAACTCGAAAATCCGAAAATATCTGCTGACGCAATTTGCGATGAATATTTTTTCCTATCCTATATTGCGATCTGCTCCGCATCAATTCAACAATGTTATTTCTATCTCAAGTAACGCATAATTTACATGCTATTTAAAAAAAAGTATCGTTATTTAAAAATAAAAGAATATGCATCCAATCGAAAGAATGAAAACAGACTATTCTAATTTTATTACATTTTCTTGCTATTCAAGAAACTCCGTTAACTCGTTTTTAAGACATGAATTCAGGTGGATTTATATGAATTTTTTTATATGAATATATATAAATCCAAAGAGAAAAAAATTCATATTTTCATATGCAGTCATCACCAATGTACGAATTACATAATCATATTGCAAATATACGCGAGTGTCTGCATAAATTACTTATCAAACCCTCTTTCAATTTAGTTCGCAAGAAAGAGATTGGCGCGACCAGATAAATAATATATCTATTTTTACAGGGGTCATTATGTTGCTGAAAATAATAAAACCGGCATTATTCAAGCACATGTCTTGATATTACAAGCTAGTCTTGTACGTAATATATATCAGAACACTAAAAGAATATCGGCGATAAGAGTTGATATTCTGTTTTGATCTTTGTGATGTCTCACGCACACGAAATTGCGTAAGGATCGCCGTGGTAAATGTGCGTGAATGCGTGCAAGTGCACATAAGACATAAGAAACGTTTTGTAGTAGCTACAATATGCACTTGAGAGAAAAATAATTGCGCACGTTCACGACAGATTATGCACGAGATTATCTGCGCGGAGGATTCTCTTCTAAAGAGACTCGTGTAAAAAGACGCTTCAAAAACGTAAGATATATATACTTATAATTTTGCATATTTTTCTGCGTGTGTGCATATCAATTGACTCTCTATTAAATATAATCTTTCTATTTAATATTTAATATTCTCTTTCACATATAAAACCTACACACATTTTGTTGAAAAAAAAAATAAGTCTTTTTTCCAAATGCAAGAAAAATGTTAGCGATAAAAACTTTCGATGGTAAAAACTTTTTTCTTTCTGAAATGCAGATATTCTAATAATCGGGAAAAACTATTTGTGTCAAGTTTTTTGTTCCTTTCACTGATTATTCGAAAATTATAAATATTTTGATGCTTTGTTGGTAATTTTTAATCTTACTCCAAATACTCACTTTTTTAAAAAAAACTTGTGTAGTCAAAAGTATAAGCAAAATTAAAAAAAAAATAATTAAAATAATTTAAGTTTTATTTTTTTTTTTCTGCAAAATATATACATCCTATGTGATAAGAGTAAAATAAAGCGTAACGGAAAACAAAATAAACACATCGTTAATAATCATAAATCTCGGCGCACTCGTGTAAGCTTTGCAATTGATCCGAATAACATTGAACATTCTTTTTCTGTCGTCTTATACCGTCAGAAAAAAAATGATATGCCACTCCAAATATTTTTTTTTTTATAGTGTATTTGTGCCGATAATTGCAAAAAAATACGGACTACACTTAAGCATCTTTTCTTGCTACACTTTCAACCAACTTGCATTTGATCTCCGCTCATTTGATTTTCATTTGTTGATTATTAATATTATCAACATTTAATTAAATTATATTTATATTAATTCTAAAATGCCGACGATACAACGGCTCAGCGAACAAAGAAGTAGAGAAGACAAAAATCTTCTTATCCGAAGTACAACACTATACTCTGCGCGAGTCCAATCATAACAAACAATTTTTTCTCCGGTGTTTTTGAAGCTGTTTGCATCGCAAAACTTCTCTGATTACACATCACAAAATTACTCTGATCTACGAATGTGGATATATTTTAGATCTTACTAGATGTGTACACCTTATAATCGGTAAAAATTTACCTTTATCATCTTATTTTTAAAACACATGACGAAGTTAGACATAAGTCTTCGATATCGGAAGATTTCCTAGGAACCTAAAGTCCCTAAAGTGAGCTAAAATTAACTTTGCAGAATAAATCATCTGATAATCAAGCGCGATTGTGTAACAATTGACTTATTATGAGACTTGTCCAATGTAAGCAATATATTAAAATAAACTACTTAAAATATCAATGCATGAAAAATGTATTGTGTTACCTGTAATTCTCACTATGTATCGATATCGATTTTTACGTGACCTGAACATCACACTTTTTGTCTTGACAAGTGGAGTTGCGTGAAGCGAATACAAAAGTCGAACATGTGCGAGAAATTGCGAGACATTAAAATCATCGAAATTACACGCGATTTATCGCAATGACAATTATATTATATCACTTTCGTAGGGCTTTCGCTTGAAAAAGATCGATTCGGCACTGTAAATCACGAATAATTACAAAATCATGAATTTTCCTTGTTTTATTGAACGATCGAATTTTAAAGAAAGCACTTTGAGAAGCGGTGCAGTGCAGCGCGCGCATCTCATAAACAAAGCCACGAGATCGCGCACAAAAGAGCGAGAAAAAAGAGACAAATTAAACGGACAGACGCAACGTATGTACCAGGAAGAAAAGAGCAAGAGAGAGAGAAGTGCCGTACAGGCACTTACCACATCGTACATCCACGCGTCCATGGCCTCGTCCTCGTCTCACGCCGAAAAACGCACGTCTTCGTTCCCTCGCGCATACAACGATCTTCTCTTCTCTCACAATTAGAACTAACGTAACCGCGACAACATTCGGCACACTTCGTGCACTTGTGTCTGTCCAATCGGCGATCAGACTTATCTTACGGCGCGAAACGAGCGAGCGCGGCCGCTCTCGTTATACAAATTGACCGATGTCTGTTACTGTATAGTCGCACGCCGACGAACACGAAAACATGTTCACGGCAACGCGCGCCGTACGCGACTGAACCGAAGGCGAAAACATAGACGCGTTAAGTGAATCCTCGCGGCGCGGCGCGGCGCAACGCAACGCGTTGCGATGCGAAACGAGACGACGCGCGATGAATCCCCGCGCGTAGCTGCGTTTAAAGCCCGGTAAGTTGCAGATCGAAAATGCAGGTCGCATGTCTGTACAAAACCGACCAATCATATCGATCGATTGACTGATGTGAGTAGTCGATTTCGCATTTGCGACCTACGACCTCGATTCTTGAACAATTTGCGCATACGAAAGTATGCGCAAATTGTCTATAGTACACGTGACATTAACAGCAGAGTTTCGTATACAAAAGTTTTTCAAAAATTAAGGCCCTGTGACTTATGTAAACGAGATGTAATACATCGACGCGACGTGAGAGATCAGATCCGATTTCACACAAGCTTCCTTTAAATATTTATAAAAATTCTTATTTATATCAAGTTTTATCACTCCGTCGCGGCTGCAAAGAGATGTTATAATTATTAATTGTATTGTATTAAAATATAATTAAATTATGATACACACATGTTTAATATTACAGTGTTCATTTATGTAAATTACTATAAAGTATTATATTAGTTTTCTCATTTAATCTGAGATAACATCAGTCGTGCAGTTGCACTGTATTAGGCAATGCTGTATCTCCGCTTTATCGCGTTTATCGCTGATAAAGCAAAGCGACTGTCTCGATTTAAAACACTCTTGTTAGCGTTTTCAACGAATATCACGTCATTTTAGGTAAAATCATGGTCATTGACAATCGGTCATTAACATCACAGCTCTCATATCGTCTGGATACAGCGCGCCTCGAGCTTTATCAAGCCAACTTGAGAAAGAAAAAGAAAGAGAAAAAGAGAGAGAGAGAGAGAGAGAGAGAGAGAGATATGTGACTTTTTATATCTATATATCCACATCAATTTATACTCTTTTTGTAAAACTAAATTTCACATCTTCCGAGAACAATGGGGTGCCTGTGATCCATAAAATAATTTTTATTAGATTTTTATTAGGTAAGATTCTTTCTGTGATATCTAGTAATAATTGTGTAAACGATATTATGCGCGCAAGTAATTAATCAATTTGCAATCAATTTGTTTTTGTTACTTTATTGTACTTAATTTAAAATGGTGTCTATAATATTTCACAAGAGGAACGTTTTTGTGGATATGTTAGCGTCAGAAGCCGAAGTGAAGTTGATTCTAGGATTGACTGGTCAATACGCGGAACAACGGTCAAAGTCCGAATAGATATTTTAGACTATACAATATTTCCTCTGTATCACATACTATCGTACACGTGTGGGCGGGGGAGGGGCTTCGTCTTTCCCCATGCACTTTCTCCCCATAAAAACCTAACCAAACCTAATCTATAATATGTCACTGCAACAATAGCGTACATTGAAAAGTATGCTAAAAATCTTATTTCGGTCTTTGACCATGCTCTGCGAATTGATTATATCAATGACTGGTCAATTCTAGATATATTTTGTTTATGAGTTCTTTTCTTTTATCATATTTCAACGCAATCGCGAAATTTGTTACGTACAGTTTCTTAGACGGGCCTATATTTTAAGCATGCCAAATGTGGCATTCGCCTATGAACGGATGAATTTAATTTTCTCTCGTCGCGGTAGATCGATCGAGCGAAACACTCCCATCATCTATCTCGCGTCTCCGCATCGACGCGCCGCGTCGTTTGAAGATCCGACCGATGTTCGCTCGATTCTACGAGAGAAAGAAAGAGAGAAGGGAGGAGAAAAAGAGAGAGAGAGAGAGAGAGAGAGTGAGAGAGAGTACAGCGACCCTCGCTTGATACGCTACTGGGCGTTAGATGCGCCAATGTGTGTGCAATATCACGATGATAGGTGAGTGGGTGGTGGCGGGGGCAACGTCAGACGCGACAGGAGTGGGTGCGAGAAGATGGTAGAGAGGAGGAGATGGAGACGGCGGTGGCCTTGAACTTGACTGCCGCCACTTTTTGCGCACAGCCGTTGCGTCGCCCGTCCAAAACAGCCCACCGGCGTAGACATAACGGACTTCGACACGGTTACTGACGATACGATACAACATTGTTTGTTGAGAAACTTTCTCATTCACATTTATTTTAACTAGAGCAGAAAAGTATGACAGTAGGTTTGACGGTCATAATATCAAATAGCCAAGAATAAGTTACATGTGTAGTTTTACTTTCAATATGATCCCAAAATAACTTCTCAGCAATTATCGTTAAATGTTTCTATTCACAGACGTTAATACGAGAGAATATACATGTTTACATATCGTTTTTATATTCATTTTTTGTGAAAATATAATATTTTTATTTATATAAAATTTGAGAAAGAAATCTAATTTGTATAAAAAATTCTCTAGTTTTTAAATTTTAAGAAAAATTAATGTTGAGTAATATAGTGAAAATAACAGATAAAGAAGATAAATAATGTGGCAGTTCATATGAGAGAAATGTATTCTAAGGTCAAGGTATTGTAAAACCTTAGAAAAAGTTTTCAGCGTAGCGAGATAATGTTAAAGTAAAAAAGACTTGTTTTTGAAAATTTAGCGACGAAAAAAGAAAATAAGGAAAGCCGCTGCCAGTGGCCGCCGTTTATGTTGGGGGTTGAGGTAGGTAGACTTCGCGCGAAGCGGATCGATATAGCACTCTCGCTTTCTCGCATTCTCGACATATGATGACGCTCACGTGTCTGCGTGTCTGGAGCCGTAAACTAAAAAAAAATCGATACAATTTTCTGCTGGTTGAGTTTCCGTTGCTGAACAGAACGCGCGCAACGAGAAACATCTTTACTCTCGCGTGTGATTTATATCCTCGCGTTTGATGTTACACTTAAAAAAAAATTATATGTAAATGTATGATATATAGAAAGAGAAAGAGAGAGAAGGAAAAGAAGAGAAAAAAAAATATATATATAGAGAGAGAGAGAGAAAGAGATCAATAAAATCTCTTTCTAAATAAATAAATTTAAAATCAAACGATGCGCACAACGCTAAAATTTATTTTAAATTTAATTAAAACTTTAATAAAAATTTAAGTTTAAAAAAGGAAGTGTATTTCTACTTTTTTTTTATTATTTGTACGAATAATGGCGACGATGTGAAGCTTTCTAAGAAATTAAGATGTAAAGAGAAGAAAAGATATAAAACAACAAGAATTATTGTTTCTTACAATATCTTTATAAAGTACAAGGCATGTCAAAATTATAGAATTGTATGCATTGTATATTTTTTTTTGTTTTTTTTGCTTATTGTAGCAAGTTGTCGGTAATGAAGAGAGGCTATATCTCAGTCGATATTTGGATGTCAAGATCGGTCAGCATTCGAATCGCAACTTGACAATACGAGGTTATATGATGACCGTACCAGCTGATATATAGTAGCGCAGCCGATGCATTACTCGCACATGTAACGCCTACGTAATTGTTTCGTAATGCACTGTTACTATGGAAATTTCGTTTATTCAGTCGGCGAAACAAAACCTTATTAAATCCGCAATTTCAGAAACAACACCATACGAGAAACGTTAAAAAAAATATTTTCGACAGTGTTTTATCGCGATCTCTAAAAATTGTTTCGCGTGGTTTAATAACTGTGAACAAATTGAGCCGTAATACGCGTTCGAAAGGAAAGGGATAAAAATTATTCGATCACACACACGTGCTTACGAGTATTCTCGGCTGAAAGAATACAAGAAAAAAATTAAACGGACGGTGATCTAAAAAAATGACGAGACCGAATATTATAGAGTATAAACGAGTCTACAACGAAGATGGCAGTCGAGGACCTGGCAAAATTGTAGATATTGGCTGTGTCGCGCACCGACATTCTCCAATTCGCGATTCGAGACGTAATAGCAAGAGTGTGTCACTGACTACGTTTCACTTACCTTTGGCAAGTTCACCAGTTCAATCACGATTTTTCCATATTGCGTATACTGCGACCACTCGTAATACGATAAAAATGTTATGATAAAATGGCTGATTTTAGGCTCGTCCACCAGCGATAGAAAACTCTGAAACTTGTCAGAAGCAGCAGCAGCAGCAGCTGGTGCACGTGGCGCCATCGTACGTTTACGACGTCAAAACGCAAGTCACATATGCACGTCAAAATCGAAAGCACTTTTATACGAATGTCTCCTAACAGTGGATATAAATCTTTGTTTTAAACTTATAATATAAAAAAACTAGAAAATCGTTTTATTGACAAAAACTTCTGCGTAAAAATAACATTAAAGAAAAAAATTTGAAAACTTTAAAAAGCAGATTTTATTATAGTCGTATACAAAATATACTTTATATATATACATACACGTATGTGTGTATATATGTATGTGTGTGTGTTTGTAAAAATTAGATAAATATATGTATATAAGTTTCTCTTGTACACACCACCACATGTAATCTTGAACATTTACTTAACAATTTAAGGATTTTTTTGTCCTATTTCTTTAGAACTGTTACTTTAACAAGAATTCAAAACACGTTAAATTTTATCAAAAAAAAAAATTAATTTTAAACATTTACTCTTTCAAAATTTTTGAAGGAACTCTTGCTTTTTAAATCGTAACATAACGCAAACTTTTCAATTAAGAACAAATATTCGTTCGATATATCATCGTTTTTGAGTGTATGTACTTGAGGAAACAATCAGACTTTGGCGATCTCGCATGTGATATTATCAGAACTCCAAATACCATTGAGAGATGGTTTTACGCTCAGTCTGGCATAGGTATGTTTGTGCATGCGCTCCGGATTTAATGTCACGCATTCATTAATTATTTTGCAATAACATCGCATGTCAGACGGTAAAATTAACAAATGTGGCTGTTGATCGAAAAATGCATACGACTCCCACAATTCTGTGTCAACGTTTAGATCCTCGGACGGAGGATATACGGGATAGAAACAATTTTGCGCAAGTACGTGATCAGCCAGACGACTGAGCCTATCCATACCCGATATATTTCTGAAAGTATATATACATGTATATTTTATTTAGTATTGTAGAAGAACATTATTTCTTAAAAATATAAGAATATATGAAAAGAACGCTTAACTTCTTCACATATAGTTCTCATGATAAATACTTACGATACTTCTTCTTTGCTGATGTGTTTAATGACATCAATTGACGTAACGCCAATCTTTAAATCTGCGACATCCAATATACAAGGATCTGGCATGAGTTTCAAGTTTTGATAATTTTGTAACAACTTTCGATTAAAGACTGAGTAAGAAGGAGTTGGAAATACAGGCTCGTGATGTGCGTCGCGATTAGAAGCTACTATCACGACATACGTGCTGTTTCTGTAATATTTACAATCTATCTACATTCCACATTAATCGATAATATATATAATCGTATTTCATGTATGTGTATATATATATCAATAAAAAAACACTTGTATATTACCTTACAGTCTCCATTATTCTAATGAGAATCTTTTCGAAAGCTTCTTGATACGTATCTTTAATGAGATTACCCTGTATTTCGGGGTGAGTATGTTCAAGAAAAGGTCCGATGAGTATCAAAACATGCGGTTCATCCGCTGCAACTTTCTCCATCAAAGTCCACAATGGTGCATAATGCATATTGTTGGATACAGTAAACGGACCTGCTGCAACGAAGATGTTGATTCTCGATTGAATTTTAGGCGTGGGTGCAAACGGTGCATATCCCTTTGCGAAAATCTCCTTTACATATAACGTATCACCCACTGGATTAGTAGCCTCGACTGCGACAATCTGACCGGAGAACACTGAGTACTGTTTCAGATTGCGGAAATCGAGCTCAATCGTATCGGCCGCCGAAGCACCGTTCCGTCTTGTGCATCCCTCTAGCAACACCATGTTCGTCGATTCCTTCTTCGTAATGATGCGACCGACAGTACGGAAGTTCGTCTGAGACACGGTACGCACATTTCTCACGTAACGCAACTCGGTAGCGTTACTGTTCGCCGTTGACCATAATTTGAGTAACTTGGTACCCATACCATGGCATACGAATGTAAGCAAGCGTCCTTGCTTAGATAGAATTTCGTACATATATCTAGCGTCGTTGGGAACATGTGCGAAATTGGATTTTGTAACTTCGACATTATAATCTTCTGCTCGCTTCCAAGACGCGACAGCCTGACCGAGAGAGATTAGAACTTTCCCCGTGTCTGTTATAGTGCGGTGACTTTGTGAATTTCTAAACATGTAATGTCATAGTCATTTTGCAAAATCATTTGTTTACACAAACATGTAAAAATTTGCCAAACACAAAAAATAAAAAAAAATATTTTATCGAGATTTATATCTGTGTTGATACTTATACATAAATGTGTAAGTATTCTTAATACTTATGTACATAAATGTGTAATTTTTTATTTCTTATAATTTTATAATTATAGGTACATACAATCCTTTCTGAAATGTAAAATCGTGTGATAAGATCAAGTCTACGTGAAAATATTTGCTTACGAATTCTCGACTGACGAAAACGAGCATTTGGAAACTTTTTCCTTATTGGTCCGAGCATCTGGTTCAGTTTCTATCTCTGAAGTTTCTCGTCCGCGCTATAACGAAAAAAAGGGAAATAGACGCATTACTAATTTTTTCATTACAGATGAACATATATTCGTAGAACAGTCAATGCTATAAGATAAATACATAATAATACATAATAATTACCGATATTTAAACGCACACAATAAAGTACAGTTACTAATTTTGCTTAGCCTATATATTCACAAATATATATTACATGTATATACGCATATATCTTATACAACGCAATATTGTCAATAAATAAAAGTTAGATATATAATATTTCAATTATACATATTCGAAGTGCTTCCGACATAAAGACAGATTGCCGTAAACGAGTATGTATCTAGTCACGATTTAATATGCACGTGCACCACATTCATACTCGTTTATGGAATTACTTTTTCCTCCGTCTAGAATTTGCCGCTTCGAGTGTTTATCGGGTGATTATTTCAGAATTCCTAAACTTATATAAAATAGGTTTTTTGTTTTCAAGACTTTGACATAAAATCGCAAAATGATAAGACACGCTTGTTCTCGAATAAAAGAATATGTTTATCAAACGTGCATGCATTGCTTTATCAAATCTCGTCGATCATTCTACGTGTTGCTATATTCGAACGTGCTTAATGAGTGTGGATCTAGTCACAACTTTATAGTGCCCGTGCACTAGACCGCCACTCATTCGGCAAATTCGGAAAGTATTGTTCTGCTTGGTTTCTCTTCTCTCCCCTTCTGTTGCTTGTTCTTTCTTGAAAATACATAACTTCGCTAAATTTACGTTAGCATGCGACTACGAAGAGAAGGACAGTCAGTGTGGATAGTCGCTATTGTTGACGAATGACTACGGAAAGTCAACTGCAATTAACCTATTTGTTTTAACGTCCGTTTTATCACGTATTATTTCAATCAAAGTTCAAAGACGTTTGGTTTTGTGTTTGGAACTATCCGATCTATTTCGTTTCGGTCGCTAGTCATGATTCGATCTTCGGAATGTTTTCAGCGCATGCCCAGTTAACGCGTGCATTACGTTAAAAGGAAACTTCTTTTTCACACGTGATATACTCTCTTTCTCGGACTCTTATCTTTTTCCTTCTTCTTCCTCTTATCGGATAAGTGACAAACCGTGAAGATTTATTTATGCGATAGCCGAAATATCTTAGTTCTGTTACAAGGACAGTAACAGTTTTAAATAAAATATCAAAAATGTCCGATAATAACTTGAGTGAAGGTCTTTTTGTCCTTTTTTTTTGTTCCGAACAACCGGTTTCTACTTGCCTCAATCCTCAAATATGTTTGATTGGAGAATTTGTGCGTATGTGTATGTGTACATTCCTGTATGTGTGCGCGCCTGTACTTTCAATATTGATATACAACATTATCTTCTATCAGTTCTGACATTCAGATATATCAAAATTTTATGTATAACGTGAAAATGCTGTCTTGAAATATTTGAATATTTTCGAGAAAAATACATATTTTGTGAAACAAAGTTTTATGAGTAGTCTTTTCGAGTGTTTTGTTGATGCTAGAACGGTTGAGATTCCGTTTAATTACAAAAATTTTTATATACATATATAAAATTAAATTAAAAAGAGTTGAATAATATAACAATACAAATATACTACATGTACTAGTGTACATTTTCCAACTGAGACTTTTTTTGTTTGCATGTTAAAGAAAGTTTCGAAAAATACTCGACCTATAAACGTACACATAGAATAAATTAAACTATTGAAAATAAACTTGTATTAAGTTACTTACAAGCGTCTCAATCGTTCTAGCGTCGGCTATACAATATTTCATTTCTTCCTCTTCCGCCCTACAATACTCTCCCTATGTCCATATATCTCGCGATCCATTGTTCCTAACGGGAAAAATCTGAATTTCGAGATCAGTTATATTCGCGCTACCAGAGAACGAGCTGATGATTGTCCCGATCGACCGTTCGCTCAGACATTCACGAACAATATTGATCTATCTCAAGCAAGTCACGTGGCCACAGCACAAAGGACAGAGATGAAAGAAATGCGCGACGAACCGAAAGCCGTGCGGACGAGGGAAGAGATTGGAACAGTTGTTGTTCAATTGTGCTTAATTGATGGAGAGACACCGACGAACGCGCACGAGGAATTCGCTGGTCAAACGCGATATCGTCTCGCTTTGCGAGACGCGAGTTAGTCGCGTTATTTATCAGCAGGCAAGAGCACGTACAGACAATTCTCCGGACAATTCTCAACAAGCGATTGAAGAGAAAGCTTACAAACGCCATGGTAAACACACGAAAGTCCTGCATCATCAGTGAAAGGCTTGCTGAAAAATCTATCTCTTTTCACTCTGTGTCGATTGAAGCAATCAATTTCCAATCAAGTCTTGCTTCAATTTTGTTCTCATATACACTATTAAAATATAAAAACAATAGTAAAAATACTTACACACGTCTCATTGTCAGTAATTTTCATAATATAAAAAATTTTAACCTTTTTTTTTTGAGAAAGCAATAAGAAAAAATTTTCTTTTAATATATTGAAACGTTAAACTGAATAAACATATATTAAAAATACTAAATATTAAACATGTTATTAAATTTCCATTAATTCGTAATCTTTAGTAGTGCAAAAAACAAATTATTAAATTATTCCTCATATTAATTTCTTCTTTTTTGTGCTAAAAACTTATACACAATTGTTCTTACAATTTTTCCGAAGTCAGTCAAATTAATCTTACAATATTGGTTGAAACAAAAGTATCACAGATTAGTGCGTCGGGCGCATGCCTTGTCGTAGCCATCGGCGCAACAGGTTGTCGCAACGAACGGCACGATCAACAGGATTCGTCGAAGCAACGGTCGACGCACTCGTGTCCGCGTTCTCTTCTCCCTCTCTTCTTTTCTTACGAGTGCGCATGCGCCCGCGTGTATTCGCGCGATCACAGGAAAAGCGAGGTTAATCGCTTTGGAATTGACGACTCGTCAATTTTACTTTTACGATCCGTGCTGTAAAATTCCTTGATGAGGAAGAACGTTCGAACGCGGTTGATAGAAATCACGATAGAAACGGCCTTTTCCATCATCGGGATTTATTCCTATTCGGTAAGCTTCACTCGCGCCGAAAGCCATCATGGCTGCCGACATTAGCGCTTCTCTCCGCGCTCTTCGTACATCACGTAACCGAGACCGCACGTCGACTTTTCCATCGACACCGGCCGGAAATGTGCTCACCGACGAGACCGAGTCCTGTGCGATCCGCGCGATCGCAAAATCGATCAACTCGCTTTTGGAATAAAACAGCACGTAATTTTCCGAAAGATATATCACTCGCTCAACAGACCGACTACTCTAACGCAAAGACGCTCACTCGCACTGTCAGACGCTGCGATGGTGGCGTCGCGTCGATGACGCCATCGAGATACCGAGGCTGTGCATCTCTCACTGAAAACGATATCGATATATCTGCGAAAGAAAATCTATCCGAAGCGAGTGTCAGCGGATCGCGAAACAACGAGCGAAACCGTGAGACAGCGCGCCGAACTTTGTTCGCATCGAGGAAGCGTACGTGAATGCACGAACGAGAGCGAGGAACCGAAAGCGACGCACCGGGCGAGTCCTTGAAAACTGAAATCGTGCCCTTCGAGAAAGAAATCTGCTCGGTTTCCGAAGAGAAGAAAGAGGGGAGAGAGAAGAAGAGGACCCTCTCCATTGCTGCTGGAACAGTACGCTTCGTCCTCGTTCCACCAATAGGAACAGGTCGTCCTCTCCCCTCCTACTTCAGCAGAATA
Source organism: Pseudomyrmex flavicornis (assembly GCA_014825475.1). Classification (NCBI taxonomy): domain Eukaryota; kingdom Metazoa; phylum Arthropoda; class Insecta; order Hymenoptera; family Formicidae; genus Pseudomyrmex; species Pseudomyrmex flavicornis. The sequence goes on along the minus strand of QVNW01000837.1, from coordinate 42,636 downwards.
TCCTTTGTTGAAGAAAGAACAGAGTGGCGCGGTGGAGGTAATCTACCTGGATGATTTTTGTGGCGGGAATTACGGTGTCTCAGAACGAAAGATCCTGCAACGATGCTTCTCTTCTTCTATGCCTTCTCTCTCCCCTTCTCTCTCTTTCTCTTTCACTCTCTCTCTCCTTCAGAATGCGCGATGTGTTTCGAAAAATCTCTCGCTTCTCTTTCGATCGAACAAACTTATACGATACAATACCACAACATAACAATTCGCAGATGTATGAGAAAAATGTAGCCGCGTTATCGCAAAACGAATGTGCCATAGATGTGAACAAGGAACACTTTGTAAACCCTAAGACCTGACAAGGAATGCGAGACAGTGTTGCCAGAATGACATAAATGACAAATAATCAACATGGTTGTGTACTCGCGTACTAAAGTATCTATCAGAACATGCCATTTTCTTTTGATATTCTTGGAAAAATTTTTCCAATTCTTTTTACCAAGGAAACAGGATTGCTACGACACATAGGCTATAAAATAGAGAACATTTATATCGTTTTGGTAACACTGCTTTTTTGCATTCAACAATTTGAATAAAAGATAAAAAACTATTTCTTCTTTTTTCTACACAAATATATGTATATACATATATACATGTTTTATAGATCAAGTAAATTTACTTCCAGATATTTTCCAATATATTTAAGAGTAAAAATTGCAAAATTATAGGTATTTTAATAAAAAGTAAAACCATTTAAAAGAGAACAATTTTTTGTAATGTAATAAATTGCATATTACTAAAATGATTTATATATATATATATACATATTACTTGTTTTAAATAAAACTTATGAGATAATAATTTAACAGTATTATTTAACATATATTTTATATTTACTATATCAAATTTACTATAAAGAATAAAAACTCACCTTTAGTGGTAAATGATCAGTACAGCCATATATGTTAAGTATATCGTCACTGTCACTATAATATTTACATGTAAGGAATTATATATTTATTGAAGATTTCATATTAGTAATGTTTAACTCTCAAAAAAAATTCCAAAACTTTGTAAAATATTAAAGGATACAGGAAAGTTGCACTTTCAATAAATTCTTTATCTACTGTAGTTTGTTCTTGATTTGTATTGTTCTCTTTAGATATATCATGTGACTTAGTTTTTAATACTATATTTTCCATTTTAATAAGACCTTCAAGAGTAGGATCAATATCATCATTATTGTTAATGCAAAAAGTAAGCCACATTTCCGTAAACTTTTCCACATCTACATTGTAAGAATCACAAAATCCCAAACCTGTGTGCATCACATATTTAAGTACTATAATGCAATCTGATAAATTATATGTTGAACTTTTCATATTTTTATTGTCCTTCAGTTTTAAAAGTAAGGTTATATAAGCGCAAAGAATTCATTTCAAATAGTTTTACATTTCTATGAATATCTGTTTAGAAAAATAAAACTATCTTTATAATATAAAATATCTACACTTTTTGACAGATTTTTTATATATCTTTTGAAAGTAAAGATTTAAATAAAGATAAAACAGGAGCGCCGTTTTGAGAGAGGTTTTCATTTTAAGTACTTAAGTAAAAAAATGCTCACATTTATCAAGAATGACGTCACTTTTGACTTTACAACCTAAATCCTGAAATAACTTAGATAAAGACTGTTTCTCTTCCATCTTATTTGATATAAAAGAAATAACAAATCTGAAACACTCGCTTCCACACTACAACCACTTCTAACCTAACCTAACCTAAACTGCTTTACTGATTTCTTGCCGCCAAAACTCTCGAGATATTCAATTTGATATCGATATTCACTAGGCTGAACTTAGGCAAATCATTGAGCAAATGTATTTTCTGGGAACTTTTCCTAACAATTATTCTTTATCTCTATAGAAAGTTTTGTGTATTGTACACACATGTGGGTAAGAAAATTGTGTATATATATGGTATATATATACACAATTATTATATATATATATATAACGTTTGAAAAACACACACACACACAAAATTACTAAAAAATACACAAATTAATTAAACAGAAAAGAATTAAATAGAAATAAATCTACTATTATAAATCTGAAGCTGAAACAATTATAATATTTATAATCAAATTAAAAATGATAAAGAAAAAATCAATACAATGACATTTATAAATATCAATCTTTTATATGTACATATATATATATAAAATACATATATTATTATAATAAACAATTATCTCTGTATATTTTATATAAACTCACATTCGTTAAACTTTAAATACATTGCCTTATTTTTCCGGATAGCTGTATAACTTATCGGAATCGATTTCACTCGGAATAATTTGATTTTATCGTTTTGCCTTTTTCTTATTTTTTCAAAACAAAAAAACAAAAGAAAAAAACAACACAAATCGAAATCTTCCGATTGGAATAGATTCCAAAAAATTACATAATAGCTATCCTACACATTTTATCCTAAATATATAATCTAAGTGTAATCTGAATATAAAAGAACCTATAAACGTACAAATTACTTCTTAATAACCTTATTTTTTGTTCTTACTTATTACTTTTAAAAGTAATATTTGATGATTTAAATATAAACAACTCGCACAAGAATAAGATTTGATATCAGACAAAATATTTATCGCAATAAAATTATGTGTTAGATCAAAATATAAATTATTTTTAGAAATTATAATATAGACTAGTCTATTAATCCAGTGGTCTTAATACGAAATTACGGTTCTTGAAAGTTCTAATTTGAGTTTTTCTCTGGGCTTTTGAGAACCAGGTCTTTCAGTCGAGTTATCAACTGAAGTGGAACAAAACATTGCGTTACCATATAACGCAATATATATATATATATATATATATATATATATATATATATATATATATATATAATCAAACTAAAGTTAAAATTGGCGTAGAGGACCTATCTTTAAGTCGTTCTAACAGGTCCTTTTATATTTTTTGAAGGTAAAAATATAAGTAATATGAGTAAATATAAGATCAAAACCACCACCGGAAGTGTTATGCTATTGCACAGTGCAAAATATAAAAATTGAAAAAAAAGAATATCTTACGTTTATCGTATAATATAAAAAATAACATATAAAGAAAAATTGGAATTTTTCTTTATATGTTACTCTTCTTGGAATTTATAACATTTTTAATAATCAGAACTCGACAGAAGAATTCGTATTCATTAGTTAGTGATAAAATGATGTTTATCTTTGTGCCAAAGCTCTATTAGCGTTTGAGATGTGTTTGAACTCGGGAATCTGTCTATCCACGATTGAATGAGTCCCGTGAATGTTGGTTCGTAACTTTTCAGTACTACATTATTAAGATCAGAACCTGAAATACATAGAAAAATTTGATGTATGAAAACTAATATAAGATCTCTCTCTTTCTCTCTCTCTTACTCTTATATTCAAATAATTTAACAGATAATTTAGGTTTAACAAAGAATCCAACATAAAAGACATTTGCTTTTACTACAAACCTTCAATAAATGTATTTGATTGAACAAATATCTTTCTCGGTTCTTTGCGAGCTAGGATTATGTTTCTCCAGCGAGCCCATGGATACGGTCCGTCATTAGGTACTTCGCTGTATCTGTCGTACATTTTCTTAGCCGACTCGATGTCTCCCATGCTCTTGTAAACTTGCAACTTTAAGAGGAAATCACCAATAGCCTTTTTACCGACGGTAGCGAGTTTGCTGCGATCGACGGTCAACCGAAGATTCGTTCCTTCCTCAGTTTCAACGACATTCACAAAATTCTCACCTGCTTCCAAACACACCCTAAGCAAAACATAGCGGGCTTGAGAGTGAGCTTGCGACCACGTTCCAGTAGATGGTTGATACATCTCAAAAGCTTTTGCAAAACCAGTCCACAATAGAGATAACCAGTTTACGTATGTTATATCGCTTGCTACCTGTCCTTCGTGGCCAAATATACGCAACACTTCGTTTTCCAAGCTCAAATAAAGACCAACCGCCTCTGCCCTGCATTCTTCGTATGAAGATCCCATTGCACCAAACTTAGAGTCGTAAGTTTCGCCTTTCAAGAAGAACTTATCTATTTTACCGCCGGTTAGAGGATTTTTCATGTTTTCACGATCAAAATTGTAAGTATTTGGACCTGTCTGTTTTAATAATTTACCGGTTCCATGACCTAGAAGTTCGTGCAAACCTACTTGTACTTCAAAGCTGATTGTTCTATACTTCTGCATCAATTCCTGATCAGCTTCAGACAGAAACGCGATCCCACGAACATCTTTCATATGCGCGGGTATAACGTTCCCTAAAGACACATTTTTAAAACCTTCAGCTTGCCTGATCTCATCATAATTCGGGATATTTATTCCGGATGGTATACCAGAACCCGCGAATGTTACAACATCCAAAGAAGTGAAGTCCGGTCTCAAAAATATATCCTTTTCAAAATCCTTGCTCCACGGTAGTTTAGGAATAAATTCTTCAGCTCTGTTGACTAATGTTGTAAATTTCTCGGACATTATTCTATTCACCACTGCTACGAAACCCTCGAACTCTCCACGTTGTCCCGCTGGATCTCTATATGTTTCAATAAAACCGATGTAAGTCTCGATAGCCGGTCCTTTATCCTTGATCCACAGACGAGAACCATTTTTGTGATCTTCCAATGATCCCGTTCTGAAATGATCGATGTATTTAGTCAGCATATCTTTTTCAATCTGGTTAGATGCATGTTCTTTAGCTTTTTCAAGGTTTTCTACAACTTCCATTAGAAGTTTGCTGTAATCGCCTCGTGTAATCTTAAACTTGGCATTCTGAAATGTTTCTTCAGGTAGCGTTACTCTAGGATCATCCGAAGTCTCCACGGATGCCAATCTGATTTCGTACACATTGACTTTACCATCGCTTAATGCAGGATCATTAACAGTTGTCTTAAAACATCTAGCATTATAGGATTCTAATCCTTTATGTTCCATGAATGCGTTGACTTTATCTCCATCTTCTTTAGTACAATTTGCAGAGAAATAAGTTGTGACACCTTTATTTCTAAATCCCAATGCTTTTTCATTATCGTCCAAAGAATATAGAGTATTGGATATTTTATCCAATATATCTTGTATTTCTGCTGAATTATTGTTGTAAGCTTTTGAAGCTTTCACTATTGTCTCAAATGCAGTTTTAGAGAGATTTGGGATGATTTTAGTATCGCCCATAGATTTATAGTTGCCTGAATTTGAAAATATACCACAAGAATAAACTAAAAAAGCCTGAAAAAATACATAACACGTGCATAAATAAATTTAATTGTACAAATGCTTATCTATTAGAATAAATTGTTACGGCTTATAAAAAAATTCCGCAGTTTTTTTTTATGGAAATTAGATTTCGGTAAAATTGACTGAAAATTTAAAATATAATGTATTGTTCCGATTAAAAAGGCACGAAGTCCGAAAATGGTTAGTTTAGTTTTCAAGATATGACAAAAGTTGGATATTGCCATCTAGTAATTGAATGCGCACAGAGTATCTACTGATGGAAACATAGAAATAAAATATTAAAATGAGACTTTTTGTGTATTTTTTTTTACTTTTTTGTGTGTGAGAATAGTGCGAGATTAAAGGGTTATGTACGATAGTGCGGCCAATTGGGTAATATGGCCAATTTAGGACTGAGTAAAGAGATGAACTTTGGCCAGTGTGTTTCTCTCAGAATGATTGAAGATGAAAACAGAATATACAGAATAGATACATGTAAATGCCTGTTTGTGTTAACAGATAAGTACGAATATGAAAAACAGAATTAATTAGTCTACTCAGTACTGCGAAAACATATATAAATTTCAAGCGTTTCTTAGTCATCTGACGCAGTTTTATTAAATTTTGAAACCTTTGTCTGTTTGTTAGTGCACTCGGTCCTAAGTTGGCCACATTACTCGCATTCACTGTACATAGCACTTTAATATCGTACTCTTCTCAGTTACATGCTTGCCAAGTCTCATCTTAATATTTCATTTCTATTAATATTTTCAGTCAGTAGTTTTCTTCTCCTGCGCGCACTCGATCAGTAAATGGCAATATTCCGAACTTCTGACTCGTCATATCCTGAAAACTAGCCACTTTCAAACTTCATGCATTGGACTTTTGATCGAGACAACATGAACTATTATATTAAAGTTTTAGTCAATTTCCAAAACCCAAATTCCATTTAAAAAACTGCAAGATTCTTTTATTATTGTTTAATAAATAAATTTCAGCGATAAAAAGTTTAGATAAATGAAATAGTGTGCAAAATAAAATTTCTTACAGTAAACTCATCTTCTGTGACATTAGCATGTAGTGAAGCATCTTTCAACTCATTGATAGGTTCGGCAATATAAATTTTGTGCAATAATGCAAATATCAATGGAGATTCTGGTGATGTTTGTATTAATACTATCAGTCCTCCGTGCCATGCTGCTTGACTCAAATAATGAACATATAATTTTTCCTCTTGTGTCAAAGCTTTAAAAGCAACATCACAATCCAAGGTAACAATAGGTTGATTATTGGGTAATATATGCAAACTAGTGTCTACATTCATTGCTGAATATGCTTGTTTTACACTGAAACATTAATTTAACATTATCTATTAATATATAAATTATTTATATGTGTATGTACTAGGTCTTCACTAATTATACAATAAAAATAAAATAAAATTTCTTTAAATTATCAAATAAGCAAGCAAGTTTTAAACTCAGATTGAAATAACACTCATCAAGTAAGTAGTAAGTTTTTAGACTCCAGTTTAAAATAATAATTATTGTAAACTCAGCATTTGTACTTAATAACATAAATAGAATCATGTCTTCTATCATATAGCTCTATATCATGCAGCTCAACTCCAAAATCTTTAGAACATATGTGAATCTGTTTATGTTATTAAGTATATTTATATATACATGTTTAAAACACAAATGCTAGCACTTTTATACACTCTTATCTTATTTATTAATAAATTTGATTCTTTATAAAACACATGCTCTCTTCTAATTTGTTTTGACATAGCAATAATTAAAACTTTTACACTTTGGTATTTAAAAAATACATTTTCACACACACCACGAATATATTTTGCAGCTGAAATTTTCGACTTGTATAATTAAGCGAGGGATGACTTTCGTATGATTTGTTCTGCAAGCGACATATGGCATTGAAAACTGCGATATTTTAGAATCGATGTTAACGATTAACTTAATTACATTCACAACTCGCAATTGTAACATATTCATTGACTTTTATCACTGAAAATTGGGAACATTAAATTGTGATATCAATAAGTGAGAGTGAGAGTAAAAGAAGAATGTGTGTGTGTGTGTGTGTAACGTAATGTAATTATTTTAACTTCGAATAAATAACAAACAAATTTATAGATATCGGTTGATCGGTGTACAGCACAAGAAAAATTCGTATATGGTATATAAAATACAGAAAACATTAACCACTCCAAACATTACGAGTCATCAGTCAAGTGTCATATAGTTAGCATGAAAATGTGATTAGAGAACATGAGTTTTACTTTTTTGTAAAATTTTATATATGCTTACCGAAAATCGATCACACAAGTAAAAGCAAAAATACCGCAGAAAGAAGATACAGAGCAACAAGTTTTATCTTACAATGTACATCAAGAAAGATAATCCTTTTAAAGAAACGCTTTAAAAAGAGATGCACCAGATACTAGATGAATCAGATGAATGCTTCTTGTTACTAGGCGGACGCTTTTCGAACGAACAGAGCGCTTGTATCTGATACGTTTCTAATTTCAGATTTCAAGTAGCTGATGGAAAACAAGTGCCATCTAGGTACGATCAAGAGACTCTCGCCGCTAGATAGCACCTGCTGTCCGACAATTTAATCTATTTCAACACGATTGGTCGAACGGTAGGTACCGCAGCGCCACGTGCGCACGCGACCACGATAGACCATATTTAATTCCTCGCAAATCTTGGATATATGAGACTGCGAGAAAAATCAACAGAAAACAGCGATAGGTCGCACGTCGTCATGCTCGCACATACATGTTGGCGTGCACGCCGACTTGCCCGCATTGCTCTGACCTGCGTGCGCGGTAAAAGCGCGATGTATAAGCGAGGAAAAACAGTGGAGCGTCGTTTCGTCGCGCGCCCCGCGGATTTTTCCTGGACCCGCGCGCGAGATTTTATTCTGCGCATGGAAAGCAATTTTGCCCAATCATAAATAGGGCTATTGTGGGGGGATGGTTGTATGCCCGTGGTGCATTTCATACATCCGAGTGTAATGGTAACCAGATAGAGAGACGTCGCGCGCGGGGCTATCAGCCGGTGGTTAACACCCGGTAAATATCAACCGCGAGTATACGTTCCTAGAAAAATCGCATTTTTACACGTAAAAATTCTCCCTCTATCCAACAAATCATCTACCTTTATTTCGGGCGCACATCACGCTTTATTGCCTTGGCTCTGGTTTTTTTTTCCTTAATTTTACGTTGCCCTCATTTGTATCCTGTTTTCTCGCTCGCATTTCATCCCTCGCGAAACGATCTTTTTCTTTCTCACGTGACGTGCTGAACGTGACGTGTCGACGTGTGTCAATGGTGCACAGTGGCGTACGCGAGTGTGATGCATAGCTCCCAGCCTCATGCACGTCGCGTACATACTTGCGAATCGTATAGTCTGTGCGTGCGTGCGCGTGCTCGGCTAAGTGATCTGTGACGTCAGTGGTCCGATCGGTTGTCACCTGTCAAGTCGATGCCGACGTGTCTGCACCCCTTGCCTCTGCCATCCCTTGCTCTTCTACTCGCTTCTTTTCTCTCTCTATCTCTTTACCCCTCCGTCTCTCTTCCCCTCTCTGTCCTTTCAATTCTCTCTTTCTTTTTCTATCTTTCTTTCGTTACTCTTAATGCAACCCAAGGATGCAATCCGATCCACACTATTCTCTCCTTCTCTCGCATTCGTCTTCGCGTAGCATTCTCTCTCAGCTTAATCCACGCGATCACTTTCTTCCCTCTCTTCTCCTCTTTTTACTATTTCCCTCACGGGGATTTACTCCTCTTCTACCTACCCTTTCTCCTCTTCGTCATTGTACCAGCTTCTATCTTCAGCTCTCTTGTTTTCTTCTCGCTCTTTTCAAAGGCAATACCAAAGGCGTAATCAACCTTTTTCTGAAGCTAGATTTCAATTTCTTGTAAGATTCACGTTGTTTCTTATGAAAATTGTACTTGTCACTTGTTACAATATAATTTTGCACAGCCATTTTTGAGATTAAGGCTTTCGAGTATATCTTCGAGCACATAAACTTCGAAAAAGAAATAACAGGTTTTCAGGATTTTTGAAAACTCACGCCACGCAGTTCTACGCCACTGATCGGAACCGTGTATCCATCCCTTTTTCTCCCTCCTTCCCTTCTCACGATCCCTCGCGAGTTCCTCCTGCGCCCTCTCCCCCGGCAGCAGCAGCGGCAGCAGCTTATTCACCCTGGTCGCCTCTCTGCCGGCCCGAAAACCGAAGCCTTCGAAGCTCGAGCGCGACCACCACCACTATCACCACCACCACCACCACCACCACACTACCATCACCACCACCACTACCAGCCGTGCCAGCATCAGCCGTACCAGCAGCCTCACTGCTTCACCAGCAACCCCACCTCACTTCACCACTCGCCCCTCGCCCGCTCCCGATATAACTCCGCTCACTCCATCCGCCGCGACGACCGCAGACACAAAAACAATAACAAATCGATTCGCGGCAGCGTTGGGGTCAGGGGGGTCGGGCAGGGAGAAGGGGTCAGCGCGAGGGGTAGGACGGTTGCCGGGAGCTTCCTTCCACTTCCCCCCGCTTGTAACGCGAGTGAAAGGGTGCATTTTGTGCAAACGAGAAAGAACGAGCTCGATGAGGGTGAGGAGCAGACTAGCCCTCCCCTCGTCGCGCGTCACCTCCTATCCCCGTATCCCCAATGTCTCTTTCCCTCTTTCTGGATATTGTATAGAGAACGTTATGCTAAAGTATGCATGCACGAGGGTCGGTCCAATGGTCAGGAATCTCGCGAGTTCGTTCGTTCTACGGCGGCACGTATCCGGCGGATCCGATACTGGTTTCTCTTTGACTTCGGTACTCGCGAAACACAACGACATCACGTTCTTTTCTACATTATCGTTGCCGCTGCCGCCACCGCCGTCGTTTTTGTTGTCTTTGTCGTCTTCGTTGTCAGTATCATCATCTTCGTTGCGTCGTTGTCATGAGTGTAGCGGGGGTAGCGGCGCTAAACCGCGACGCGCGTGAATTTCCGGTCGATCGGTAAGGTGGAGATCGGCCTGGTCTTACGGCAAAGGAGAGGGGGCAACTGACGGGGGATGATTCCCGCGTAATGACGATCGGCACGAATTGTTGCGGTAGGCCATTATACAGGAAGATACTCTTGAAAGAGTCTCCTCTGTTAGTCTCCACTGATAGTTTTGCGACTTTGCATTATTATTTAAGAACTTATGTTTTCGCGCATTGTCGATCTCAAAATATGACGGTGGTGGTAATTGGTTTAAGCTTTACTTTTTTGCAGAAAAGAAATTTTCCTTTTTATGCGTCTCTCTCGAATGATTCAGATCGTTCTTTCAGTTATAATTAGAAATATATTACTTTTATATATATACTACAAGTATATATAAATAACACACTAAAAATATAAAAATATACTTACATTAAAATTATATCATTAGTAGAATGTTTGTTGTGTTGTTTCAAAAGTACAAAAAATTGATCTTTTATCTATAACGTTATTCGACTTACATACGAAAAAAATTATATGTATATGTTTAAAATGAGACGTATAACAAAGCTATTGAAAATTAAACAAAGTAACTCATAACATAGAGTAAACGAACATACAGAATAAAGAATAATTAATCTTTTCTCAGAATCTCGAATATGTAAGTGTGGCTTTACTTACCAAGTCTGTAACACGTAAAGAATAGATGTCTATTAAAATCGCAAATAAAAATGCTTGCGCATATTTCTTAGGACATGTTTGTAATTATGAACATTTTTGATATTTATTTCTTTCTTTTATGTAAGTTTGTAAGCAATGTTATTGATTTAAAATTACGAGACGGATATTATCTTCTTTTATTGGAGAATAAAAATTGTATATATGTATTTATTTTCACATATAGAATAAAGCTATAATAAAAATATGTAATAATACATAATACTAATTTTAATCAAGCAAAATAGAAAGAAATAAAAAAATTTAATATAAAAAAATAAATATAAAGAATACAAAAACACACACACATATATATATATATATATATGTATATGTATGTATGTATATAGAATAAAGGATTATTATATATGTAATAAAAGATGTTCTAAATCGTATTTAGAGATCATGCATATTTTTGGAGGAGCTAAAAACGAAGTTAAAATAGAGAAAAACTTTTATTAAAAAATTTTGATTATATAATAATATTTTTGTGTCAATATTTTTACGTTAAGTATTTCGTAAAAAATATTTTATCTTATGCATTTCTGTTTTCTCATGCGCGCACGCGTATATATGCACACAAAACTTGAGATCAAATTACTCGATACACTTCGTCGTATTTGCCACGCTTCTCTACATATATCTGGGGAATACATACATATAATAGAAACAAGTTTTTTACAGATACTTACTAGAGAAATAATATTATAAATACATAATATATATAATAAACCAGAAGAAAAATATTTATATATTTTATTAAAAACATAATAACAAAATAATCTTTTTACTGTACAATAGGGTACAATTTCGTGTTCAAATATATTTTTGTATGTGTCTTTTTCTCTCTCTCTCTCTCTCTCTCTCTCTCTCTCTCTTTCACTTTTTAACAACTTAATTAAATAATCACAATTTAACAAGAAACAAACTCATGTAACAATAATTATATCTGTGCAACAAATACTCTTAGCTTGCTTGAAAATTGCATGTAAGTATTGATTCTAGCACCACCACTAATCTCTCTCCTCGTTCCCCTACTCTTTCCTTTTTTGCACAGTGCTTTTATACACATGTAATAAAGCTCAATAAATATTTTGAGTTGATTTGATCTCTGTTAAACTTCAAAGTGCTATAGTTTATATTCAAATTTTTTAAATGTAAAAGTTAATGATAGGCAACACATCATATATAAAACAAATTTTGTGCAAAAATATTAAACACTAAATATCAAGAAAATTTTCAAAAATTGGAATTGATAAAATAAGTTAAAAAAGAATTATATCGAGACAGGATTTTACTTTATATTAATGAATTTATGTATTCAGTTTCTATTGAGAACTGTTGAACTAACTCTCGATTTTAGCGAGATGGTTCAAATCTAAAATAATAATAGGCAACATTATATTAGCACGTTGCACTTTTTGAAACATTTTTACACAAAAAAGAACAATATCACTGAAGAGATAACATAGTGTTTTTGTCAGAAAATGCTTTCTTTTCATTTTTACAGATATCGAATAAAGTTCTTTGCACATACATAGAAACATTGTTGGAACTTTTTTTCATACAAACGTATTCCAAAGAAAAGCAAGTGTTAGCAAATATTATTTTTTATTTGCTGCAAGTTTTATTCAATTTTATTACACACACTGAATTGATGAATATATATTCTGGTGAATTGTTTTTATTGACAGTATAAAATATAGAAATTTTATTACTTACAAGTAAAATGAGCAAACCTCAATATTTGAACAAGTCTAGATTACAAGGTTTTTTGACAACGTAATGCGCATTAGCGGAATTATAATTACACATATTTCCGCTAATTTATTCCAGATGGAATATGGCATCTGGAGTCTTCAAGTCGCGGGTGAACTTTGGGGAGACCCGCGTCTCGCCCGAAGGCAACCAATTCTGCCTTTAGGCGCGACGCAGGTCCTGCCGAGAGCCGCCTTCGCTCTGAGTGCTCTTCATCGGCCGGATATTTTACCGCTGCCATTGATGGCAGCGGGACCGCCGTACATTCCTATCGAATTGATTACAAAGCCAACTTCGATTGCGTCCACGAATGCCGAGGAGGCCAGGAACGATGAGGATGAAGATGCTCAACAACACGACAACGAAGGCAACATCGAAAAAGCTGATCAAAGTGAAAATGAAAATCAGGTGCGATTAACTTGATATTTAAAACAATAAATAAGAAATATCTTCGATTTTTTATCAATATTTGATAGTCTGTAAAGTAACATATTGTTTAACACACACAATAGAGAAAAATATATAATTATTATATTAAAATATATAATTATTTATATGTGTGTTTTAAAACACATAATAGTTATGTATTTTACAATACATAACTATTACATACATAACTATTACAATCGTTCAACTTGAGAATTGATTGCTTCAACGATTGTTTTACAACTGTGAATACAAATCTTAGAGATGTTTGCGAATAGCTTATTTGATAAAAAATTAATATTTTAAAGTTTCAATTGTTTCAATTTCAATTGTTTTCAAAGTCTAATGTATGATAGTTTTTTTTTTTAACATATGAAAGTAATAAGAGAGACACATATCTTAGAAGAAAATCAATATACTACAACTTTCTTTCTTTCTTAACATATAGAAATTTTTATTTATATATAAATATTTTTTATATTTCGTTTTCTTTACACATGTCGTTCGGCGATCAGACTTATGTGTTAAGTGAGACCAACGACAACGAAGATGCCGGTGACGAGAGCGACACCGGCAGCACCAACAGTTCACATCGATCGGCTAACAATAATCTATCAATCGCGAAACTTCCCGATCCGATGTCATGCTTGGCGCTCGACAAGGTTCGTCCATTAAAATAATTTGAATTTTTCCAAATGTACATACGTTTCGAATTTGTAATTATAATATATACGCTCGGGATATCCGACCACGAAATCAATCGATCGATCGACAATTTCTCAACACGATAGCACATTTATGCAAATTTTGTACAGTAGATACCACTGTTTAATATTCAGCAAGGAACAGTGACGCCGATCCTAAATGGCTGGGTGTTAGGTGCTTATACGGCAATGCTGGGCAGGCTCTCTGCCGCTAATGCGGCGCTCAAAACAACGGAAGTCCGCAATATTCCCTCCGACAGTGATTCCGAGAGCGAGCACTCGTCTTATACTGAGCAGTATGTACTTAGTTTACTTCGGTTATATTGTACTTTAAATTCTGTGCAAATTTATTTTGCTTGCATATTTTTTTCTCTAAAATTACATTTAAAAAAAACACTTGTTTCAACTTTATCAATTTTAAAACTAGTAACAAATTTTCACGGTGGTAAGAGCTGGATTCTTTGCAAATAAATATATTTATATTTTAAAAAGTGTAAATTTTTACACATTTTTTTGAATTGAAATTTTTCAATTCTTAAAATCATATAGGATGCTTGATTTGCATCACGTATATGAGAATACCCATTTTCTCTTTCCAATTAATTTAGAAATTATATTGCGAAAAAAACACCTCAGCCAGGAATCGAACCTGGAATTTTCGGCTTTCCGTGCCATCTTCGATTCTTACGTGAAAATGTATTACTATAAGTTTTAAACCATATGAGCCTTAAATATCTTAATTCGTTTACCAATTTTATTTATTTAGAAAATCTTTGTTATTAAAATTAAAGGTACTTTCTGTGTGTGTACTTTGACACTTTTTCTTTGTTAAGATCAAGAGGCAGTAGTCCGAACGTGAACAGCGTTCATCACGGCTATTCATGCGGTTCTTGCGACGTAGTAGCACCGACGAGACCGGCTCTGAGGAAACACATAGCAGATTGCCATCCAACATTGTCTGCCGCGGAGATCGGCGAGACCAAGAAGTGTCCGTCCACGGGTTGTGATTTCACGACGAGCAGTAGATGCGAGATGGAGACTCACGTGGCGGCGCACGTGGCTCAGGGAATGACGCCCACGGGGAAGAAACGCTCGCTGGCCTTGCAACGCGTCAGGTATAGGTACTTAAACAATTTTATATACTATTTGCAAATATTTACGTTATGTCCACTCTCAAATTTGATATTTTTTCCTCGAGAAACATTTTCTAAATTTAATTAAAAGAGATGTAAAAATTTTGAAATATTATTGTCTTATTTTCTTCCATCTTTCATGTACGTTGTTTTTGTGATATTCTTACAGATACGAAAGAGAAGAATATCGATGCTCGTTATGCTCGTATGCGTGCACGATCGAGAAGGCGTTCCAGAGACACCTGCGGGCGCACGCGAGGGGCACCGCGCCGGAGACGAGAGTGAGCTGTGCCGTTTGCGGCGCCGACCGATCATCAGAAGTCGATCTCAGCAGACATATGCGCAGGCATCGAGACGACCGATACTTTTGCTGCGATATTTGCATCTTTCGCACAGTTCAACTAAAAAAGGTAATAAAAATTGTAGAAGACATGTAACCACAGGTTACAAATGTAAGAAAGATAAAAACATTTTGTTTGTTTTTTTTTTTTCAAAATTTCTTATAGTATTTTCTTGTGAATTAAAGCTCGCTTTCATTTTATACGGTTTTGCTCTGTCTTTTCAGCTGATACAGCATCGGCGCATGCACACGGGTGAGAAACCACATCTGTGTCCGCACTGTGCTTATCGTAGCGCGCGGCGCGACAATTTACGCAGTCACGTGCGACGAGTGCATAAAAAGGAAAATCTTTACTGCGACACCTTCAGTCCGCGTGGCATGCTGATAAACCCCTCGCTGCTGGCCTCTTCGAGAGACGATGACAACGACCTCGTGCAAAGTCCGTCGTCCTCCCCGTCAAAAAAAAAAAAAAAAAAAAAAAAAACAGTGGCTCTGGGAGATTTCTCCATACGTCCTCATTTTGTCAATACTGCGATCTAGATACTAGAATTCACGGGGAAGACTTGTACAAGCGTTGAACTTGGTGGACAGTCGAAAAAGAACAATGAGGAAGGTTGAGCTTTGAAGATTCACGATGTTGCGAAACATACAAAAGAAACAAAATAAGAAGCAACAAGGATGATTGAGATATAATTTTAAAATATTAGAAAGCGATTTTATAAAAGAAAATAATGACATAAAACACACACGATTGTTCACCAATTCAGCATCGGTAAGACTTTTCCTTTTTAGACGCTAGGCATCGTATAAATAATTGCATGCGACTGTCGATAATTTAATGTAACCTTTGAATTTTAACGAGATCTCTCTCTTACTTATATTAGCTATGTAAACGTGTTATATTGTGCAGCCGATTGAATAAACCGATTAGCTGTTTGCGTCCTGACATACGGGGAAAGAAAGCTGCGAGATGGTGCTAGAATTATAGACTGGATTATGGAGAAAGACTGAAAGTAGAGATGAATTCACGGCACAATGTGATGTCCATCTTTTTGCGCTTAAAAAAAAAAAAAAAAAAAAAAAAAAAAGAAGAAAGAAAGGAGAAATTATTAAAATTCTTAGTAAAATTTATAAGACTGCAACTTCGTACTGTTCCGAAGATCCTCAAGATGTCGTGACATTTCGTTGATTCTCATTGATTATTTGTATTCATTTATTTTCAATTTTAATTGTTATGTTTTTTTTAATTGTTATGTTAATTTAATTTATAATTTTAGTTTTTACTTCTAGTTTTTATTTTTCTACAAATAAAATTAAAATATTTATTTTAATGTTTAAAGAGAGAGAGAGAGAGCTTATCTTTTTATCACAAGTTGTATTTTTTTAAGGCTCAGCAAAGACTAGATTTGTTTTATGGTACTCATGCATGTTACGAAGCGTAAGAAAGACAATAGTCAATGAGATCAATAAAAAGTACTGAGTCACAACATGACATGTCGCGAGGACTCCGGTCAGGATTGAAAGGGTGCTATTTTACAAAGATTAATTTAATATTTATATGTATATTTCCTTGCTTACTATATTAATTTATTAATGCTATTATGCAGTAAAAATAGAAGAACAATATGATATTAAGTACGAAGTGTTATAAATGCAGATGAAATACCATATTGTACTAGATCAACGATTTTTATTTTGCACAACCATGATGATTTAAATGTCTTTATAACTTTTATGCAGGTATTTATTACGCTCACACATATATATATATATATATATTCTGTCCAGCGAGAAAATATCCTCGGTCTGCGCATAGAAGAAGCATAACGGGCAAAGTGGGGAGAACGTTGCGCGCGAAACACCCGCTGGCACAAGCACAGCGTTGTAAAGAGGGATGCTTTCTAGGCGTACTGTAGCAAGAGAGATGCGCGAAACTGACGAGTTTTTATCCGATCCAAAGATATTCCCTTGCTGGACGAAGTATAAAAAGAAATTCACGCGTACTTAATTTTTCTAGATCCATAGAAACACACGTATATTTTATGTATCAGATTAAAAAACTTATCTATTCTACATGCGAATTGATGGATAGAAAAGACATGTCAAACATCACAATCATCACGGTTTGCAAAATCTCAAAATGACATTTATTAAATGTTCGATTGATCTCTTGCGATCGGTACAAATATTTCGGTATTGGTACAAGTATGTATGTTTCTCTCTGTGGAATCCAAGACCGTCCCTGACGATCGCTCGTTAAGTCGATTGATCGTTTGCTCGCCTACAAAGAGGGAGAAGAAGCGGACGAAACTTATTATAAAACAAATATGTGTCAATTTTTAATGTATTTTAATGTCGTAGTCGATAAACATGAATTTTAACGGCACGCCACAACACGTTATAATAAACCGTCTCGTCTCTGAAAAAAAAAAAAAAAAAAATATACTGTGCCCCAAACTAATAAGTATACAAGATGATGCAAAGTCATAACTGTATGGTATAAAGTTTTATTTGGTTTTTTATTGTCTCAAGTTGTATATTTGACTTTATCGTAAATTTTTTCAAAAAAAAACTTATTCAGGTACAATTTTGACTAATGTTCTGAATTACTTGTTATCGTTATCTTTGTCAGAAATATTGTGAGCAACATATATGGAATCGTTCAGTGCCAAGTAGCATAAAGTTCGGGATAAACCGTAATTACGAGCGAATGTGATTTAAATATTTTAATTAATTATATTACATATAATTATATATATATACACATATATATATACATATATTAAATATTAAATTATATTTTATCTCTTAGGTATATTACACACACAAACACACACACACACACAGAAGATACTACACAGTACACAGTAATCGAAATGTAATTACGAATACACGCGCGGAAAATAAGAACATTGATTGCACATTATAAAATCGGAAGAATTGACATAAAATATCGAGTGTGCCTACAGTTCATCTCAACGCTGAAGTCATGAGTTATAGCTGTATGCGTGCTCATACACATAATTTTTTGCTTTTGATATACTATATTGGAATGATATTTTACATTTGCGAAACGCGCGTCTAGCGCAATATTTCATAAATGCAGCGAGTTTCAAATGCGACTTTTTATACGCACAACTTTACACGAAACGCTTATACCTGACTGCAGAGTATACGACTTAGCACTTTTTTTTCGTTTAAATATCGGAGATATTTAAAACGCGTTAGCATATGTACTTACCCATACGTAATTACGAAACAGAATTTATCACAATAGCTTATCATCATGCGTCGTAATGATATGTGCATGAATTACGTAGCCGTCAAAGAAGATTTTTACTCGTTAAATATACACGTCCACAATTAACGTGATTGGCTCCGTCCGTCGTTAATCTTTCTGTTTTAATTCAAAAGTCGTGGCACATACTTAACTCGAGGTTTTAAAAATCGTTTTGATTGTCATTCATTGAAAATATTGCAAAGAATCTATAAGAACATAAAAAAGAAATAAATACAAAAATTCTATAAATACGCAAAATTTTACTTTTGACATTTCAATCTCTCTGTGTGTGATATTGTTTTGTTATAGTTCGCGAATAGTTTTTACACGAGTGTGTGCGCGTATAACAAAGACGCCGCATTTTATCATACAGATATCGTCCGAGTAATCAGGTCTCAACTCAAGAGCAACCAAGATTTTGTAACTGATAAACAGCGGCATTATGCCAATCATTTACAAACAATACAAACGAAAACGTAACCTAAATGCGTGCCAAAGTGACCCCAACTACAAGGGAACGAACAATTGTTCTATGAGAAGAAAGATACACGAGGAGAAGAAGCTGCTGCGGCCGCGAAACATGCGATCGGAGAAAGTTCTTCGTCGTTTTCGGAAACTCGATCAATTGTACTCTTGAATCGAATTTTCGATATTTACATAATTAATCCGCTTACTTGTTTACTATAATACAATAATTGTGCAATATTATACTATTATGCAACAATTATGTTGGAAGTTTTCTTTTTTTCTACAATTTTTTTTTTTTTTTTATTTTGTTCTTCGGGAAATGTCGTAAAATTTAACAATTGATACCAGTTTCACGAAAGTTCCTGAATACGCATCCGATCGTTCGTTTCCGCGTCCGTCGCACACTAGTTGTTACAATCTTTTAACTGTTGAATTTTTGCTGTAGCAGTAAGTGTCTTAACGTATACCTTATATATAAACTACATGATAATATATTCTATATTAATGTTTCTTAGATTTAAATCTAAACACATTCCGGCCGGACGTGTCTACGACGAACATTGATCATGCTCGCGATTCGTTTAAGTGCACATTTAAGACGTGCTCATAATTGGAATCTGTAAAACAAACGCATTCAGCTATTTACGTCATCACGAGATCTTCTCGAGAAGATAAAGATTGAAAAAGGTTAACTATTTCAATGCAATGTATTAACCTTTAAAATAGAAATACGGGGATAAAAGTACTTGAAACTGATGACGTTTTCTGTGTCTCACTGAAAAACTTTTTTCTTAGTAAATTTTTTGAAGAGATTTCTGTGAAATATTAATGCTAAACGAAGTATGTTTTATACTAAATAATAAATATAATTGTATTTCTTAATATATATACATATATGTATATACGAGATACTTCAAAATATCTATTTCTAAAGTTTTATGTGTGTGAAATTAATACTTAACTGTAAAAAAAAATTCAAAAAACTTTCTAATCTTTATCTAATCTTTTGATCATTCTTCTTGTCATTTCGTAGGCGACAGTAATTCATCGCTATATTTATCGCTCATGAATGTATAGTACACTACTAAGAAAATAACTGATATTGTAGATGCGAATAAAACTGTTGATTGGGCATTAATAAGCTTTGTCATTCGGCGCGCAAGTTGCAAAGCGACGAACATTTCGTCGAAGAAAGTCCGGTCGGCTGTTTTAAAAATTAATACAATCTAAATGTGATAATATATTTGCTATTAAATTATGACGTAACGATTACATTATAATTAACTAAACAGCGCGCGAAAACGTACGAAGAACAGAAAAATAGGTAATTTCGAGAGTCTGAACGGAGTTGGCGTTACGAGTGAGATGATCTGAATATTCTGAAGTCTCTTCTACTACAGGATAAACTGATCGGCTGAACGAGTACAAAGCTACTAGAGAATTGTTTAAATCCGATCAAAAAATATTTATGAAACTTTCGTAGATATTATATTCTTTATATACATATTATTTTATTTTGGATTTTTTTACGCGTCACATTTCTTGTTCGCAATATTTTATTTTCCAGAAATTTAAGAATAATTTAAGAATGATGATAAATGATTGTTTCGTATAATTGTATAATTATCTAAGTAAAAATATTCTATGTAAAATATATTATAGAAATGCATTTGTATTTTATTATTTTCGAATCGTTCCGAATTATTTCTATTACTTCATATTATATTTTTGTTGCTCAAGTAATTGTTCGATTCTGTTTTCTTGTGCTCCAAGCGCAAAATTAAATATCACAGATCATCATCGCATCGCTCTTGCTGACTCCGGCGAGAATAAAAATATAAAGCCGCGTTTTGCTTGCCAAAGAATAAAGACTCTTGCGCTCTACGCATAATATATATACAAATATATATATATATATATATAATTATATAAATGTATCATGTATGTGTGTGAGTGTGCCTAAGATTTTTTCTTCAGATTAATCTCTTACACTTTCTATCACTATTTCTCTCTTTCACACACACACACACACAAACACACAAACACTGTTTCTCTCTCTCCCTCTTCCCTATCTCTTGTCTTCTATCTATCTATTTGTTTTTTTTTTCTTTATCTCGTGTTCTTGAATCATGTATTTCAATCGTAAACAAGTTTGAAAGACTATTAATTGTAGTTTGACAATTTTGAGATACATGACAGATTTAAGCCGTTTCACACTCAGCGCTTACGCGACTAATGATCACAAGTATTTTAAAAATTGCCAATCATATATTAATTTTTTAATTTTTAACACGTTGCGTGTGTTCGTTAAAAGTGAAAATTAATGAGATTCCTTTTCACTTGCTTAACAGTGTTGATAATTTATGACAAATTCACTTTCTTTGTAAACACATTTATAAAAATTGTTACTATTGTTACAGAATTCTAATACTTTTCGCAAAAGAAATTAATACGGGTTCTTTTTTTGTCAAGATCTATTAAATTTGGATAGAAGCAAAGAGAAAAGACTAGACCGTTTATCTCAGTCCTTATCCGATAAGCTTCGCGAGATTTTTATTCCTGAATCAAGTATCAGTGCGAACAATTTGTTGAATTAAAAAGTGTACTTTTGTTATATGTAATATTGTACGTACGCCGATAATTTTGTTTGTTGCAAAAACTAAGTGAGAACTCTAGATAGCAAAGCTCGTTGCTCAATTAAATATGAGTTATATATATTTAATATACATGAAGGAACAAAATATTAATTTGTTCTTTCATTATATTTACACACACCGCGTATATATATATATGTAGATAAAAAGAAATTGCGTATTTGTTTTTTTGTCAAGAAAATTTTACGCGAAGTTGCGCTGTCGGTCGAGGGCTGACATTGTTTAAACAATTGTCTCTCTATGTTCCGACATAATAGTAGATATTCCGTCTCTCGACTGTTCCTCTTTATATAAAGACAAAAAAATAATTACGCGGTTGCCACGCAGCGCATGCACTTACGATATTCCGCGAGCGAACTCGACTCTTTTCTGCAAAGTATACGAAAGTAAACGCGCATTTCTGCCTCCAAGATTCCCCTTTTCCTCCAAAAAAATACGAAAGATCAGAAAAATCGGAGGCATTCACATTCGCGTGCTCGTCCGCGAAAAAACTCGCGCTTGAATATTTTTTTACGATTTTATGGCCTAAGCGTTCGACGTCGCGCGCACTGGAAACGAAGGTATTCTTTACGGGTTCGCGCGATAGACTCGAATATCTCGATCGCGATACGCTAATCTTATGACGTTAAGGAGAAATATAATAAAAAAGCGAGTCGTTTGCGGAAAGATATCAATTCTTCTTGTGACCTTTCCGAGGCAGTGAACGCCGATAATCTTGAATTAATGAAATTAATGTAAATTCTTTCTCGTGCGTTTTTTACACACAAAAATATTTTATATATGTATATAAATTTTGTACAGTAAATATTTACAATGTTTAGAGAGATATAATTATACATTATTATATGTAATTCCAGAAATATATCTATTTTTTTAATAATTTATAGGTTTTAAGTAACGTTGAATTTTTTTCACCAAAAGATCGTCGGCGATCATTAAATCACGTTACTTCACAAATTTATATGTATACGGTTGTTAACACGTGTGTGCGTGCATGCGTGCGTATCCGCTGCTATGTAACGATCAGTCTTAAGGAACTAATTAACGAATAAATAATTAAACTTGTCGTCACTATTGTGATTTAAGATAGTAGAAAAGTTCGCGTCAGTCTCTTGATAGTGCAGGTGCAACAGGTGCGTTTCGCAAAATTTATAGAAAAAAATACATGGCATGTTAAAAATCTTTTTTTAGATGCATTTAATTGAAATCACCTAATACAATGGTGCAATTAAAACTATGAGTAATAAATCATACCAGTGGCAAAAAATTAAATTTCTATTTTACTTATAAAAAAATAGAAATTATAGCTTTATTATAAGTAGAAATATATATATATATATATATATATATGTGTGTGTGTATATATATATATATATAATTTTTAATGTACATATAAAATTATATTGCTTTTTTTCTGTCAAGGAAGTCGAATTTCTTAGAATTCTATTATATTTTTTAATTCTGAAAAAAAGCAAGATTTCTTATAGTGATACAATGTTGTATATTAGGTGCATATAATTTGCACCTGCACGGAGGACTTAGCGGGAAGATGTTTACCTGTTTGTATAGCCAAAGTCATTATTTGTCTTTGGCACGCGCGCGCACGATAAAAATTCTCTCTCTCTCTCTCTCTCTCTTTTTCTTCTTTTATAAAATAATATACCTTATCATTTTTAATAAAATCCGCTTTGCTCAAAAATTAAAAAAAACTATTGGAAAAAAGGCCAATACGAGCAAATCTGGATGTTGTTGGTGTAAGTATTTGTTTAATTGTCAGACGTTGCGATCTACTTTGAAATCTTTTTCAGTTCACAATCTGTAGGAAAATTACAATTGTGCATAAATACAGAAGTGTGAGCAATTTTTGAGAAAAAAGATATAAAATTCCGCAATCGCAAAAAACCACTTATATATATGAAAACAAAAAAAATCCGATCAGCGTGTGAATTATCGTGTGTAGTTTTACATAGTAGTCAACAACGATGTCAATGTATTAAAATTTTCTTGAGCCGAACACAACAACGCTGACACTAAGTGACGGACTTTATAAAATGTGTGTGTGTATATATATATATATATATGTATTCCCACTTTCTCTACTTTGTCAACGTAATACTGAGAAAACCAAACTGATATCGACAAACAACAAGTAAAACTGTCAAGACTTCCGTTATTTTGAATTGTAATTTTCAAGAAATGAGAAATGCGGTTTGAGTTTGTCCGTGTCTGACATAATGTTGATGGAGTTCTTTTGTAATTTTATATGTGTGTGTGTATCATTTTTGATATAGATTTTTTGAAAAAGAATGGTTCTATGTCTAATATTTTTGCGTCTTTCCAATTAAAATTATGATCCGTGTCTAACCGATGTTGCGTGACAACGGAGACATTATCGACATTATGATTCACCTGATTTTTGTATTCGGACACTCTAGTCTTGAGTTTCCTCATTGTCTGTCCCACATAGGAGGCGTCGCGATCATTACATTCTAATTTGCACTATTTTTTTGTTGTTCAGGTTCAATATAATGTCTTTTTGGACTCTGATATATTTGCTGAGTTTATTTAAGCTTCTACAAGCTAACCAAGTTGTTTAATTCTTTTTTAATGATTTTGATATGGTGTGAGAAAGATCTTTTATGAATAGAATTACAAAATAATTGAATTTGTTGTCCGAGTCATGAAGTAAATTGTTTGAATGATTTATGAAACTATTAAATTTGTGTTTAATTAAAAAATTTGCTTGTGTAATACTTTAAAAATAAGTAGAAGATAGTTATTTAAAATGAAAGTGTTGATCATAAATTGAAAGTTTTCCGCTTGAAACGCTGGATGTGACAGCAGCATGACTCTGTCAGCCATTCCTATGATGGTTCCAATTTTTGGATATAGATCCGAATGGCCACTGCTCCCGATCGATTTAAAATTTCGCACAAAAATAGTGTTCGATGAGACAAACAAAACGCGCGTAGTCTCCACTTTGGGAAATGAAAAACAATTAAAAAAAAAAATAAAAATCTAACCTATATCGACTAAAATCGATTTTAGGTGTATTTCAGGATGAATCCTTTTCCCGATCAATCTGAAATTTTGCACAAAAATAGTGTTCGATGGGACAAACAAAACGCGTGTAATCTCCACTTTGAGAAATAAAAAGCAAATTAAAAAAAAAATAAAAACTTGACTAAAATCGATTTTATATGATATTGTAGTAAGTTTTTAAAAACCATTAAAAAAAGTTTTTATGCTGTGTTGTAAGTGTAGGCAGAGTGGGGCTACGCCCCACCAAAAGGGAGGCTTCGCCTCCTTGCAGAGAAGGGCTTCATCCCTCCTCGTGCATCCTCTCCCCCCGGATGATCGTAAAAAACTTTTTTTTTAAATGATTTTTCAAAATAGCAGTTTAAATATGACCGACCGACAAAAAATTTGTTCACATTCGGTTTCAGTTTTCATTACACTTAATCTAATCTAACCTAGCTCTCACTTTCTCGGACTGCGAACTAAGACTCCTCTCTCTCTCTCTCGCCCGTCGTAGGTTAGTCTTAGAGACATCCTAACAAGGCGAGAAAGAAAAGAGGCTCCTTCTTTCAAGTTTTTTTGCCCTTGGAAACCTAACCGAACCTAATCTAATTGTAATTTTTTTTAATTGAGTTTTTTGACATAGATTTGCAATTTTCAAAAGCATCACACGATAGAAAGTAGATCTTGCTTTTTGCAAAAAATGAATTTGTAACTTCTCATGCAAAGCACTGTCTACTCCCATCGCCCGTTACGTTACAATCTTTTTCAGTGAATAGAATTACCATGTATAATATTTTTATCATGTATTATATATGTGTATACATATCATGTGAGGCCGAAGCCATTTTTATGTACTTGATTATAATGAAAATATTATTATTATATAAAATCGATTTTAGTCGATATAGTTGTTATTTTTTTTTAATTTGTTTTTTTTTTCTCGAAGTGAGGACTACGCGCGTTTTTTTGTTTGTCTCATTGAACACTATTTTTGTACAAAATTTCAGATTGATCAGGAAAGGAAGTCATTCTAAAATACATCTAAAATCGATTTTAGTCGATATAGTTTTTGTTTTTTTAAAAATTTATTTTTCTCCCGAAGTGGAGACTACGCGCGGGAAATAAAATTTGTCCCATCGAACGCTATTTTTGTGCAAAATTTCAGATCGATCGAAAGCAGAGGAATTACACCCCAATTTTTTGTGACAATGAGTGTGATGAATGATAGTTCGAATATCTTCTTCCTGAGAAGATAGATTTATGATACCAATCACAGATTCAATCAAATCAATCATGATTTTGTTTTTGTCTGTGATAATTAGTTTTAAGTCTAAAAAATTTATGGAATTGCTACATCTCAACGGTAAAAATAAAAATAAAAATCCAATCTACTGTTATAATTATTGAAATTTGTGAGTAAATTGTTTATTTCGTTTATTGAAGTAGTCAAGAGCAAGCAAATCGTCGACGTATCTAAAAAAAAGTGAGTTGAAAATGTAATTTTTTTAGAACTGAGCTCTCCTGCATCACCATGTCTGCAATGACAGGTGACAAGGGAAAGCCCATAGGAATACCGAAAGTTTTTTTGTAAGTAGTATTGTTAAAACTGAAATACGTCGACGTCAACACAAATTCAACTGCTCGTGTGAATTCGGAGAGATATTGATCCTTGTCTTTTATGCGAATATGTATCCAACGTGACTCTATAGATTTTGGTGATAAATCAATGGATACGTTTGTGAATAAAGAAATTACATCGAGAGACAAGAGAAAGTGGCTTTGCCTTAGCTTGACACTTTCTAATTTTTTAACCAAATCAAAACTATCAGAAATGTGACTATCAGCAATCGGGATGCTTTTTATAATAATCTTATGTAGGAATTCAGCAAAGTGATGTAAAGAGCTGTTGATGAAGGATATTATTAATCTGTATGGAGTGTCTTGTTTTTGGACACTCTATATGCCCTATTCATCATTTTGCTCAAAATAAAAAATTGTTTTATTTCTTAACTTTACAAAGCTTTTAATAAATTCATCCACTATCATTTAATCCATTTTTAATTTTTAACATTATATTTTGCTTAAACGATTATTTAATAAGTTATACATATATAGTATGTATGTATAACTTATTAAATAATCGTTAGCATATAGTGTATATATATATATATATATATATATATATATAGTTAGTATATAGTATATATATATATACACGAACTTTTTTGTTTATAAATAAACAAAAAAAAGCAACACACATTCCACGTGCAGTTGCAGTCACAGCCACTGCAATTGGCGTGGCGATGGCGAGCGACAGCGTTGTTTGCCCCTTCCTCCAGTCTCTTTCCACCACTTAGAAGAGCAACGACGATGGACGTGTGGGCGACCAGCGGAGAGCGAAGTCGCGTCAGTGCAAAGGCACGAGCTGCGTCGTTAAGTTGATGATGGTGACGACGATGACACAACGCTCGGCCTCTTTATCTTATCGCCGTTGATTGTACATCACTTTCATTTAGACGTCGTTGGTTGCCACCTAAAAAGAATCGTGCACGTTTTATTTTGTATTCGCGTTTTATATCCGGTGCGGAGAATTCGACAGAAACGTAGACGCAGCATCCCGTTCGAGAAGTGTGCTCCGGGACACAGCTGAGCTCTGTAAGTGTGAGGAGAAAGGAGAAGGCCTATTATACACACACACATACGCGCGTGCGCGCGTAGAATCTATGGTGCATTACAACAGCGTGTGTGTATACGCAGTGTTCAACGTGTGTGCGTGTACTCTCGCGCGCGTCTTCCTTCGATCGTTGCCACGCGAGAGTGTCTCTTTAACTCATTAACTCTCGCGGTCAGGCTCGCGTATCCAACTTCTGTTTGGTTTGGTTCTTCTGACGTCACCTCTATATTCAAATTTCACAAATAGTTATATAAAGCAATAGAAAAATTAAATAAAAAAATAAATATTGTTTATCTTAGAGAAGAAACTCTGTGCTTTTGTTGTTTTGTGATATATTACAAAAACAAAACGCGACTCTTCTTCTATTTTATAATTATTTTTGTGACTCATGTTTATGCAGATGCAAGAACTTTTTATGAATAAACGCGAGATAATAAAACTGCAGATATGCGTGCAACATAATACACATTATTTACGTGAACAAGTGCGCGAATAATAATGAGTCACGTGCTAGTGAAAAGAACGAGCCCACATTGTGAACGCTGATGAATAGTTAAGAAATAGTTGATCCGCAGTTATATAGCTCGAAAGAAACTCGTAAGAAACTTTTAGTTTCAGAAAAAAATGAAATATTGCGACTTAGTGGAATTACTATAACGTTTGTGTGGGAAACGACGTTTCATACACGAGCAGGAAAAGCCGCAGGAAGAGACAGTCGTACCGTGACAACCAATGGCAATGACCAGGTAGGTTTCTGACCTGCGTCACTAACGGAATAGTGGTCTTTCTTTCGGAGTCTTTGACGTGATTTTTACATTGTCTCGGCAGTGCAGTTCATGAAAAAAAAAAAAAAAAGATATAAGATCGTTTTTTATTATCCTTTTTTATTGCACATAGTGTCAGTTATATGCAACTCCGAAAATCTCTCATAGATGACACATGTATTCAAGAGGCATCTTGAAAAAAGTTGGATGTTTAGACGCTTAGAGATAACTTTTGCATTATATACACGTGTCCATTCTCAATTTCGCTTGTAAAATAGCTCTAGAAATTTACTCACTCACACACACACACACGCACGCGCGCGCGCTAACATAGGCCATCAGAATAACTCCCTTACTTTTCAGAGTACAAAAAAATGAATCAAACTAAAGTTATTTGATTTTGAAAGAGGCATAAAAAGTCACGATTACAAAGAGATCGTCCCTTTCTGCGTCTTTTCAAATCAGTTTCTTTGTATTTATATGTATATTTTTTCGGAGAAAGACTTTGGGACTGCGTTTAAATGCTGTTAGTCGATCATTAACTGTCGCCGTGAGTGCTTGTGCCGTATTCTGTATAAAGAAGTGAATGTTGAATAAAGCCTTGAATTTTTACAAAGTTTTTCCATTTACAACGTTTTGTCAGGGTTTACAGAATAAGTACTTAAAAAAACGTTTACAGGATTAGGATTAATACACAAAATAATTCAAATTCCATTCAATTCAAAAATCCATATAAAATGCTTGGTTTGCATCTTATCTATGTCGTAAAAACAACTTCCTCCTTATCTCTTCTTATAAAATCTAAAAAACCATAGAGAAAAAACCATTTTGACCAGAAGTCAAATCCGAACTTTCCGTGTAATTGTCATAATAATAGGAATTTTTTTTTGTAGTTGCACTTTTATAAAGTTAGCGTCTCGACCTATTAACTTTTAAACGGCCGGCATTTTTTCATTGAAATAGTGTATTTTTTCTCAAAAATTCATATATATTAATAACATACACGTTGCGCAGAATGTCGAGATTTATATGAAGCCCCAAAAGGGACTTTTGCGGCTAGGAATGAAGGTCACAGAAAATCATATTTGAGTTTCTGGTATCACGGTTACCAATTTTGAATGTAACTCTGTGAAATTTTGAACTTATGAGTAATACTGATAATATGACCGTGTATAAAAATGTGCAGGCTTTTATTGAATAGCGTTTAAAATGAGCGGAGAAAAATTTCTTATTTTTGCGCATTATACTTCTATTTTTGAACCTTTATGATTATAACTAAAAAATATTACTATAATTGGTATTTGGAAAATATAAATAAACACACGTGTTTATATATATAAAAGCGAATACACATACTGTATATATTAAATAGTATTTTTACAAGCAATCAAACACTTCAGGAATATATAGAAACATCAAAAGGGCCTTTTGTGGCCGTCTAAAGATTAATGCCTGTATAATATTAAGCTTAATAATGATTTAAAGCTCTATTTTTTGAAAAATATCTTCTTGTTCACGAAACAAATAAAACAAACGGTCTACAGATGTTTTCAACGTAACAATAATTAGTTAACAGCTCACACAAACTATCTGTAAAACATATGTTTACGTCTCATTTGTAACTTCATATAAGTATATGGTGCTTGCTCATTGCAATGTTTCATTGCATCTATGAAATATTTTCTAGATATTTCGTAAACATTTGTGTGTCACATAATACTCATGTGATTTATAAGCGTTGTCTTACGTAATAGATTATTTATTTTTGCTTAATTACCTAAGTGTAATTAAGATTAAAAGGTTTTCGACGTACCATCAGTTATTGAATTTTGTTTTAACATTACAAGAATCATCATTTTATCAATATTTTGCTTAATAACAATGACTATCACTAGTGTCTCGTTTTTTGTTTTCTTCAATTTTTTGAATCTATATCGTATTAATTATTTCAATAGTATTTCAACGCTGCTTTCTGTATCTGAACATTTTTGTTTGAATGTTCTTCTTTTAAAGCTATTTTAAAACTTCTTATTTATTTTAGAGATGGTTGTGATAAAAGATAACATGCCACGCTTGTCGTTCACACTGCATAACTAAGTAATTTAAGAAGCACGTACATACTTGTGCCAGTTGATCATAATCTTGTTAAAATAAAATATAAGCTGTTTCTTTTGTTTCACTCTTTATTTTCAGTTGCACTATTCCTATGTTTTGTAATTTTTGTCTCTTTTTTATTCCAAGAAACAACATTAAAAGAAAAAATAAATATGAAAAAAAAAACAAAAAAACAAAATCATCAAACTCACGTGTTTCAGTTTTGAATTATATCGTATGCGATTTATTTTTGTATATCACGCTCATTTGATTTTATCTGCGAGAAATGCAGCTGAAAATGATAGACACGATTATGTTGCACGCTCGGCGAAGAATTGAAATACAGATACGAAACGATGGACACTCTCGTGATACTGGCTTGCTAGTTAGTTGAAATAGAAGCCGGAAACTATGGGCGTCGGTATCGCCTTTCGGAACGATGACTCACATTAGGACAATTCATAATTTCCTTTATGTTTGCATCGCGTTTGCTCACTCACGCGCGTCCAACGCGAAGAGAAGCAACAATTTCATTAAGGTTCATGATGTACAAATTTAAGCAAAAAGACGTAAATAATAAGCAAATAAGTAACAAGAACATCAACCAATTATAAGCCAGCATTTTTGATAACATAAGTTGATACTGGCTGTGATTGCTTACTGCTTAAGTTTTTTGTATGCCATGATTCACACATAAATAACAACATAAATAATTGAATTTGCTCTCCATTTTCTTTGTCAGACTATGTACTACTACTATGTGTTACTAACTTTTTTCTGCTTCTTTCAAATATATTCGCGAGATCTCATCCGATTGGTTGAATAGTTAAAAGTAAAGCGATATGTATCAATTCAAATTGCGAAGAATCAGAAGAAGTTTTTTTTTTTTTTATTTTTTAGGATTAATGAATCGATGTTGGAGAACAACAGAGAAAATTTTTCTCTCTGAGCAAGCCTACGTATATAGGAAAAGAAAGAACGTTTGCATGTTGGAGGTTTTACTCCATAATGGAAGTGAAGCCGATACCGAAGCCGCGATCGGTGCTGACCGAAAACAAGCCAATACCGGCGCCACGAAAAATCTTGCCAGTTCGACCCAGCAGCCCGACTAGCGAGTCCGGCCAGCCCGAAAAGAGCGACGACTTAAAGCCGACTGCGAGCAGTACCACGAATGAGAGCTCGCGCAGCAATCACGAATTCTTCCGCAGTCTCAGTACAAGCTCGCGCCAGCTGAAAGATGGGATCTCAGAAAAGATGACGGTGAAAGGACGCGCCGTTATTTCCAGCACGCGCAACGCCAGTATCCGGCTGGAGAGGTCCGTGAAGAACTTGCTGACGCGACGATTGTCATCTTTGATTCAAGACGATGTGGTAGATGGTCAGAGTACCGACCAGAGGAAACCTCAAGACCCAGTCGAAGAAGACAGATGCGTGTCGATGCCGGCTGACAACATCTTTACCAGCATTTCGTTCTACAGTCCACTGAGCGGTAATTTACGCAGCGTGAAAAATGTAGAAGATTTATCTGACAGACACAGTCCGCCACCTCCGATTTATCCGCCACCTCCGCTTCCGGACGAGTCTATCTACGACGAGCTGCAGTCTGTCACATCGGGAAGTAGCGGCCGATGGAACGACACGCTCAGTTCCACTGTGTCTGACAATGTCGAGCGGGACTTCAACCTCCTGAATTTTACACGGAATCAAGTAAGTTACAAGCAAATAATATTACTTTATATTTATAAATATTGTTCTCTTTGTATCTCTTCCTTTTCAAACAGGGTAGCGATTCTTCCGACCAAAGTCTAAACTTATCCGACGTCAATGTAAGTCTGTCACTCGATAAGTTTGAAACCTCCTCTGCCAAGAGGCTATCGAGATCAGATTCTTGGACCTTCTATGATGCCACACCTAGCGCGAAAGCCGAGAGTGTAAATAACGTAGATAGGATATTTAGTGTAGAGGAAGAAAGCTTCGAGAAATCCTTCGAAAAAGAGTTATCGATACTCGATCGAACCTCCTGCGCGTCTAACGAGAGTCATGCTTCAGTTCAGAATTCCATTTACGAGAATCTGTCACCGCCAAAGATTGATCGTCAGCAACAACCGACAACGACTTTCACGAACACCAGACAGCAGAACAGCAAGTCTCTTCTTTACGAATTTGATCCGTTTGCGAGGACATCCGACAATGAAAACGTCGAGAACAATATTGGTGATTTATGGTTGTTAGAGACATTGTTAGCGTCTACCAACGATTCTGGTAGCGTCGACAGCGCGCTGGAGTTTGCAGGCAATGCAGATAACGAAAGGGATCAGGAAAACGAGGAGTTGACTCATCCTAGTATTAGTTCAATACCTCCAGAACCACCGAAAAGATTCGATTCTCTTCCCAAAAACGAATATGACGTAGCGGAAGGAGTGGAGCAACCCGAGAAGAATCAAGTCTCGGTCAAAAATCCGCCTCTTTTGCCGAAACTTGCGCACTTGGTAACCAAAAAGCAGCCGGCAGTTCCTCCTAGAAAGCCTTCTACGAGGAGATCTTCTGCGGATACTTCGCGCTGTCTTCAACCGCCTGTCAGCACGACAACAACCATAACGATGACAAGTAACGTCGATGAAGATATTACCGGTTCTTCATCAAGAGTCGCTGATGATCATCGCAAAGTAAGTGTGATACAGAAGCTGAAGAAACTGCGACATGAGTCTACGGTACACGCTTTCAAGCCTAATGTGATCAGTTTCGTAAAGAGTGGAAGTAAACTGTTGTCCAGGACACGCGAGCACATGGCCGAGTCTGGCTCGAGGTCACCGCGAATGGAAAGGCCAAAGGTTAATGCCCAGCATAATCCGGTTACACACAGGGGAATAGTTTACAGGTAAGAAGAGCAACGCATGTTAAAATCCATATCCACACCTACTTCCAAATTTGAAATTGTTATTCGTTCGAAATGTTGCTTCAAATTTAATAATATATTAAATTTTACCAATATAACAATGTTTCTTCAATGTTTATTTTATTATTATTATTTTATTTCAATTTTTTCTTTTTTTTGAAAATTTAAGAAATAATTGTGCTGATAAAATAAAATAAATATATTACTTAAAATATATATATATATATATATATATATTTTATATATATTTTATATATTTTATATATATATATATGACTTAAAGAGACTGCATACACACATTATTTAGAATCTTCATTAAAACATGTTTGTATTATTTTTTCCTGTCGAGACCTGGAATGGGTATCGAGAGGGCCAAGGACCTTGTGGTGAGAGCGGCGGTACTGCTCGATCGGAAGTTATCGTTCTATACTGACAAGAGCATGTCTACGCTGAAAGAGGTCGTGGAATTGGAGACAGTGCACAGTATTCATCTACTGCAAGCTATTAAGTGAGTTTATTATTTTGTGTTTATAAACAACAAATATGCAGCATTATCGTAATAGAATCTATTTGCATATTTAATTCTATTATCATCAGAAATATTTTATTTGATTTTATTGCAAAGTGTAAATAGTAAACCACATTCAGATATTCTATATTTTCTCTCGATTGTGAATATTGATTCGATTTGCTAGCTTATTATACGTGCTGTAATAATAATAATTTCAATAATGTGACTAATTCGATCTCTTGACTCTGAAGTGTTAACATATCCACACATTTTCTACGTAGAGGCGTCTCCCTTTCTATAAAAGAGATCTCAAGGTTCTCTTTGTTAAACGGAGAGAAAAAATCTCACGGGAAAAGATCTCGGTACGCTCGCGAACGTAACGACCTGACCTTGATCACGCTCTACAATATAATATAAGAATTTATAATAAATGATAAATTGTATTTTATATTCTCGAAACGTCACAATCAATCTTTGCATCCGTTGCTTAAAACTTTGTCAACAATCGATTATAGATTCAACAATTCATCTCGTTCACAAACTTGCGAATTAATCCCATCGAATCTCGTAATGCACAATTTCTCTTTGACGTATAAGCCGACTTGTTTATCCTGCTTGCTGTTTGTACTGTATATCTTCTACACTTTCCTTTGATTCATCGTGCGAATCGTAATACATATACTGGCACATCATGAATGCAGTTGATCGACTGGCAAATTGGTTCGTCAGGTGATTGCTCGCGATTGCTTGATGAAGATTAATTTCGAAATGCATGCAGGTTCGTGGACGGCGAGGCAGTGCATTGCTTAGCGATTAGCAGTGAGGGCAGACCAAGCGTGCACATTTTCTACGCGAAAGGTGTCGCCGAGAGACGAGTCTGGGCTCAGAGAATTCTCGAGGCCACTACGCCAGTCTTTCCTACAAAGTACACTGCCGAACTTACCCGAGCAGGCTGGGCTTACTTAAAGGTAAGTACATAAAAGAAAAACAATATGCGTGTAAAATTATTTAGCATTAAACAGTTCAAGAACTGGAGTTCAAACAATGAATAATAATCTATGAAAGATATTAAGAAATCAATATTTTACTGATAGAGAAAAAAAATGTAAAAAATGTATTAATCTCTTATTTGATACGATAATTCAACTTGTTTTACCATGTAAAAAGGAATTAAGATAATAATAAAATAGTATAATAATACAATTAATATATACGTGAGGAAACTTTTATATTAGATTATTTACATACAACATAGATCCTTTTTATATGTGTTTATATATATGTACATGTATTCATACATATGTATAATATTATATGTATAATATTCATAAATTTTCAAGCCTACCTCAGTTACCTTTTAAACTAAGGTATGTCAGAATTCCATCTTATATGATAAATATTTGCAACTTAATATTGCTTTGTATTGTAGATAGAAAATTATTTAAAAATATAGAAACTTACTTAAAATTATTTCACAATCTAGAAAAGAGTGTATTAAGTTTCATTAGTCTTATTATTGCTAGATCTATTACAAATTCTTTATATCTGTTGCTGACTGTTCGTGTTTACGAAAGCGGAAGCTTATATACTTTGGCATGCAAATTTTTCCTCTTCTACAATTTCGCAAACCTTTTCAAATACATTTTACACTCGTTATGGCAGATAGTATCTGGTGGATTTCTGTCGTCATCGACAAAATTAAAATGTCGAATATAACTATCTTCATTTTCTTCTTTTCACAATGCAATTATTATGTTCTATTTCAGGAAGGTATAACGGGCACATGGTTCCCAGCTTGGATTCTTCTGCAACAAAGAACTTTGATTTATACGAAATCTTTGGAGACTGCTTTTGCTGTAAATTTTGAATACGTGGATTTGCGTAAAGCGCGTTGCATTGGTAAGTCGCAGTTAAAAGTCGTAATTCCACACAAATCACAGATTCATCTAATTGTATATTAATAAGTGTAAAAGTTTTGATGGATTTTGTGATAGGAAAACAAACTAGTAGATAGGTTAAAAACGATTATTTACTCATCAAGTACAATAAAAAGGAATATAATAGAAAACATTAGATTCCTAAAATAAATAAATCATTTTAATAAAATTACTTGGTCTATTTTTCTGTTACGAAATCTGTCTTTTTCACTCACTCAATATATATATTTAAAGCTATTATTACAAAAACGCAAAATAAAATAAAATTAATAATAAAAATATAAACACAAAGAATGACAACATGAAAGCAAGATAAATCATAAATAACAAAGTTAAAATTAAAATTAATAATTTAATCGATGAAATCGTTTGTTACGGAGTTGAGTTATTATAGATTATCATTTTATTATACTCTTATCAGAAAACTTTATCTTTGATTTAGATTAAAAATTTATCTTTGAAATAATTGTAACGTGTAACTAAATCCTGAAGTACGGAAGACATGACCTAATTCCACTGATAAACTGAGTTCGATTATTTTTTTATCAGTGACTCATTATGATAATAAAAGTGTTGTGTTAGTCACATTATAGATACATATGTACAAGTGTTAATTGTCGTCTACAGACTACCGATCGATTTATATCATGTTGCAGTGTTGCGAGAACAGGAAGGGCCAATTGCCGGATGCGGAGCAGTCCCAGTGGTAGTTGTGGATGCCGGAGGTAGTGGAGCATGTGCTTTGCACATAGCCACGCCGGGAACTCACGAGGCGTCTGCCTGGCGACACGCGCTCTATCAAGCGGCAACAAACTGCGGCCCTGCTTTAGACCAGCAGCAGCTCACGCAGGACAATGTGCCTGTCATCTTGGATAAATGCATCAACTTTATCTATGCTCATGGTAATGAATCATCGTCTTGTAACTTCATATAAATAATTTCGCGGAATCGCAAATGTGTGACACAGGATGTCCTATACATTGATGATTGTATATACGTGTTAATTCATTTTGTTGGAAAAACTACACACATATATATCTTAAGAAATATACTGAATATATTGAATATACTGCAATATGCTGTAATGTTTGTAATATACTGTAATATATTGAAAAACCTCATAATAGATAAGTAGATAAAATATGATAAAAACAAAAAAAACTGTATTAATTTATTTCTAATTTTTTTTGTTTGTATACATAATTATTATTTTGTATATATTGCCATTTAATTACTGGATATTCAATTATGGTAAAATGTACACAAGAATAAAATTTAAAGGACTTGCATCATTCTTATGGGAAAGTGTCTTTTTGCGGATTTGACTAATTTTTAGATATGTGTAATTCTCGTTATTCTGAAAAACTGTCTCAATATACAACTTGCACGCATATGTGCGCGCGCACGTACGCACATTCAACCGAAGATCACATATACCGAGTCGAAAAGCTTATATTTTTACATATTAAATCTGGATCTTTGCAGGACAGAAACGGCATAGGATCAAATTGTGCTCATTGAGACAGTTTTTCAGAATGACGAGAACTACCTACAACATAACATCCAAAATTTAGCTAAATATGCAGAAAGACACTTTTATAAAAATGGTGCGAGGTTCTTTTATGTTACTGCGCTATCATCAAGAGAGATTAGTAATATCTGAAAACATCCTGTGTGTTAAATTTCTTTAGAAA
This sequence comes from Pseudomyrmex flavicornis, assembly GCA_014825475.1. Lineage (NCBI taxonomy): Eukaryota > Metazoa > Arthropoda > Insecta > Hymenoptera > Formicidae > Pseudomyrmex > Pseudomyrmex flavicornis. The sequence continues at coordinate 5,274 of QVNW01000837.1, read as the reverse complement.
ATTTTATTTGAATATGTTTTTATTAAAAATACATAGTAGCATTACAATATAGCTAAATGAGATTTTCTTTTCTTCCAGGCATAATGTCGGAAGGCATTTATCGTCGCAGCGGATCGAACACTGCCGTAGCGAAGTTAATGGAGGCTTTTAGGAAAGATGCATGGGCCACGCAAATCACACGGAATTCATACACGGAACACGATGTCGCGACTGTTCTCAGAAGATTTATCCGGGATCTACCCAACCCATTGTTTCCTACTAATATTCATGATCGGCTTTGCCTCACTTCCGGCAAGTAATCTGATAATTATCAGAACCAAAACGTGCTATGCAAAAACAGATGTCAAATTAATTAAAGAATTCTGTAAATTTGTGCAAAAAATGTATAAAAATATGTTTTATTTAATAAGATATAGTTTTATCGTTTCTTGATCTAAATCAACTAAATTTTAATCTCGTTGTATTAGAATCGATCAACGAAGAAAATAGAGTAGCAACTTATCGAAAGTTACTGTCCACTCTAAATCCTGTGACGTCGGCAACTTTACGACGGATTCTGGCGCACCTTCACGTACTCAGCCAACAGAACGCTCGCAACTTGATGACCGTTGAGAACTTGTCGGCAGTCTGGGGTCCGACTCTGATGGACGCCAGTGACATTAGTGCCGAAGAATGGAATCGCGCCGAAACTAAGGTCGTCTGTGATCTCATCAAATTATACCCGAGACTTTATCAACTGTCATCGGCGGATTTGGCCAAAGAAGCAAAGATGTTGGAAATTCTGGAGAAGCATCACGTGTCTAACAACGGACCGCGAGCCGCGCCCTCGGGAGATCTCAAGATCTGGATATACATCTTCTCACCGGACGAAGAGTGCACGAATGTCACCGTAAGGGTTTTCTTTTTGTTGAAGTGTATTAATACAGTTTTCCTACTTTTTTTTGTTTATTTAGATTTCTAACCAGAGAAATAAAGCGTTCCCTGATAGAAAAACATTTATAAAATTATGTGACGAAATCTTGCACTAAAATTGTGATGTGCAAAAATATTGATTTTTTATAAAATATTTGTAGTTGTTTGCAAAATTAATTTCTAAATACTATTTCGGCAAAACAATAACGATATGGCAATCATCTTAGCAATATATTTGCAAAATTAATTTCAAAAAGAAATTGTCCAATAATTGAGAAAAACACTTTCAGTTATGTGATGCTTAAAACATGTAAAAATATAATTGCAACATGAAAAAATCAGAATAATTTATGTATATGCTTGTAGACTTGCACAACCCAATAGGCACATGTGGAATTATTGCACAACAATAATATCATAAAATGACGAAAAATTTCACAATGATTATGCACGATTCTTTTCTAATTTTTGACAAATATTATTTAAAAAATTTTACTTTGACAAAACTGTTGCGTTATGGCACATCATCTTAGTGCAATCATTGCAAAATCGTCGTCATTCATGATGTCATTTTTGTGCAATATTTTCACAATGTGCCTATTGGGGTTAGTTTACGTTCGTTGCTATTTAAATGCTATTTAATTAAGACTATTGTTGAATATAACTTCAGTTTATTTGCTTCTTTTTGATTACTCAATCAGATCGGGCCACATAAAACTGCGTTTAATGTATGTTGCGAACTCGCTGACAAAGCCAATTTGCCAGCTCATGTGTTGTGCTTAGAAGAATACACGTTGTCTGGTGCACTGGAGCGACCGTTGCATCACAACGAACGCGTCCTAGAAACAGTGGCGAGATGGGGATACTGGGATACGGATGACAGGAAAGACAATATTCTTGTCCTGAAAATGGATCGACTATATAAGGACATCGTGCCTCTGGTGAATATAAAAATATAAAAAAAATAAACTTTATCGTATACCATAACATAAAGTTATTGCGTTTATTATTCATAAACATAAAACACACGCACTTTTAATTCAAATATACCGAGTATCGCGCTGCAATTCCCACGATCTACATTTATATTGATGAGAGCAAGAGAAAGAGAGAGAGAGAGTTCAAGGCTGTTGTACAAAGTGCAACCTTTTTATGTGATTAAATTGCTTGGTTTTAAAAGCGGAAAAAAAGATGCGTGCGTTATGCGAAAACAGGATATTGTCTAATTAAAATTAATTACGCACCCATTTATTCTTGTCTCTTTGTGTAATTAGGTAAAACCGCCTATGACGATCTCTGGAGAACTAAAATTTGCGGACTCCAGGACAAAAAACCTGAAAACTTACCTCTTTGAATTCAGCCAAGCAAAACTTTGCTGTTATAAAGACAAAGTATGTTCTATCAAGCTTCACGAATGGAAAATAGAAGATATTATTTGGTACTTAGGACACGAGTTTAAACGCAATCCACAAATGGGGTAAATATATGTAAAATTATAAATACATATGTGTGTTATAATTTTTTTATGTTATTTAAAATATTTATTACAAAAATTTTTATTACAGTTGGTCTATCACATTTATTTTAAAAAACAAAACACCAATGAGGTAAGAATATACTCTATATACATATACATATATATATATATATGTATATATGTATAATATATAATATATATATAATATATAGTGTTACAACCGTCCGCATGAATAGTTATGTTATTCATATTCGGTGAAAGAAAGAAGATGGCAGAGTCGCTTTGACAAATATTTGGTCAAAGATTTTTAATTGGATTTGAATCAGAACCGCGCGTTTGATTGCGCTCCGATTTTTGATTTAAATCCAATTCAATTTTCATAAACGTATAAGTATAGAAATTGCGAGATATTCGCTTCGCGACGCGTAGTAGCCACATCGTATAAATTCGCGAATTGGCAAAAGTAACGTTTCTCTCTGAAATTTCACGACGGTGTGAACTCAATGCTGTAACAGCTTAACTTAATAAAATCGTGGATGTAGATTTGTGTCAATCGTGTAGAATAAAAATACACATTTGGAAGTCAATTTTTCTACTATTTATACTTTTTGTATTATAATATTAATTCAGTAACTCTTAATAGGAAACGCAACTTTTTTTATATTACATATAAGGTATCCACGAGGCAAAACTCGCGTATGTCGTCGACATCGTTCCGTTTTTTCTAGCGACGTTATTGTTGATGGTCGCAATTTCTAGTCTATACTTATACATGTCTATGTTAGTTGAAAATTTTCATACAGCCAATTTTTTCACTTCTAGATAAGTTCTCGATAACTTTATCTAAAAGATATCACATGTATCACAAATATCTTTATCCAGAGGATAGCTATCAGGAGGTATGAAGAAATCGGCAGATAGACATATAAGTATAGACTAGAAATTGCGACTGTCAATAATGACATTGCTAGAAAAAACGGAACGATGTCGATAACATACGCGAGTTTTGCCTCATGAATACCTTGTATGTAATATAAAGAGTTGCGTAGTATAAAGTTTCCTATTAAGATTTATTGAATTAATATTATAATACGAAAAGTATAAATAATAGAAAAATTAACTTCCAAATGTGTATTTTTATTCTATTTTACACATGAATGTACATCCACGATTTTATTAAATTAAGCTGTTACATACAGCACTGAGTTCACACCGTTGTGTAACTTCAGAGAGAAGCGTTTGGATATTTTTGCCGATTCGCGAATTCACACGATGTAGCTATTACGTGAAACGAATACCTCGCAATTTCTAGTCTATACTTATATATGTCGACTAAACATTCGTCGTCAAGACAATGAGTGTTCCAACACTTCCGTTTTTTTTTCTACCGATATGAATAACGCGGCAGTCGTAATAATACCGTTAAAATTATTTTGTTTAACTTAAAAAAATAAATAAAAACAAATTTAGCAAAAATGCTTTTTCCTAACTAAATGTCAAACGATCTTTTTTTTTTTTAGAAGTAAGGATAGCCCGTATTTCGGAAATATCTTGGCAGGTACATCTAAGGACGAGCAATATAAATGGTTAGCGGCCATGCTCTTCGGAGAATATCAGTTGAATCTACGACCTTCCGCGGTGAACCTCATGGATCCATGACCAATTACCTTAATACTTCCAAAGTGATAAGTGATATTTTCTACTGTGAATTATCTTTTCATGCACGTTGTGTAGAGTCTGAACAATTTATATATAAAATCATGTATGTACATAATGAAATTTAAACTGAATGGTTTTAATTTTATATAGAATCTTTATACACACAATATTCTAGAAATGTGATCTCGTATAAAAAGCGCTTAGATTAGTTAAAACTCGATTAAAACAGTCAGTGAAAACAGCTTGCCATTTTCACGAACAAACAATGCTGTGAAAGTTTATCATTATCCTATTAAGCAGTTAACAAATATATATGTCGCGTAAGATATGTGACACATATATTACATTAAGTAATAAACATGCCATTTATAGAAACAGAAAAGCAATGAGAGAAATATAAAACCGAATTGAAAAAAAATAATACAATATTTTATAATAAATTTTACATATTTTTTTCTGACACAAATTGTATGTATACCAGATTTGAACCTTTTAAAATTATTAGAAAGATTGAAACAGAAAATATGATTGATACAGTAGACTCTCGCTATAGGAGCGGAAAATTCTCGGAAACGAATCTATAGCGAGGGCCCTCTCCACGCCTCGATCAGGCACGATCAGGCACGATGCACGAGACTGTTGAGCATGATGGGGAACGGCAGAATAAAGCCGCCGCTCCCTACGACTCCGCGCGGGCAGACATAGTAGAAGAGTGACTTATGCGTGAAAGTACGTGGAGGGGAAAGTGGATCTATAGCAAGAGTCTACTGTATAAAGTTTTCTCTAATTTACATACTCAGGGATATGTTCCAAAATCCTACCTTGGTAATCAAAAACTACAGTACACGTCACGTGAAATATAGCTTTTTAGTAGCCAAGGTAGGATTTTGGAACGTACCCCAGAGAGAAAGTTTGACTCAAGACATCCGAGAAGCAACGTGACATTGAGTTTAAAAAATTTTCGAGAATTGTTCTCGAGAATTATTCATATGAATAAACACACGCATTTATCTCATTATAGCCAATATGCGCAAAATGCTCTGAGTGAAAGAGAAATATATATATTTTTTCAAAACTTTGCTGAAAACTTCAGTTAAATTTTAGATTGTTTTTAAAAACTCATACTTATGTCATATCTTAAGATAGTTCTATCACGAGACAAAAGTTCTGACATAAATTCCAATTTTTTATATAATATTGTCTGAACCAATCTTCATTTTTTTAAA